>JASDQU010735774.1:64996-75002 GCA_032191745.1 Picea mariana | reverse complement strand
GTGGTGAGCGTTCAACACTTCGCTAAATCACGACTCGAAGGAGTCAACCAGCAGAGTTTCAAGAACTTGCGATACGTGAAATCGTGAAATAATTGCAATCATTGATCGAACAAAGATCTGGACCATCGATCTAGCATCATCGCGATTTTGGCAATCGAGAAATCAGAGGCGAGAGTTTAGTGAACTCACGATACACGAAACTCCGACGTGATCTGAGCCATCATATCATGGAAGAATCAGGACGGTCAGAATGGGAGCTCCGAAATTTTGGCATTTTAGGAGTCAGGGAGTCAGGTTTGGCTCACTCGCAAAGTCCCGACACATGAAATTGCAATGCGCTCGGAGATAAGCCCCCCGATCACAGTCGAGGGTCACATCAGGAGAATTTAAGGGAGGAGCTAGGGACCGCTAACCCATTTCAGGATTTCAGGATTTCTGGAACTAGAGGACCTGGGGTGCCTTGCAACGGAAGTCCTGATACACGAAACCCCAAAACACTTGGTTTTCAGCCTACAATCACTTGAGAAGCTAAAATTCAATTTTTCTTTTGGCTCTTGAGTAAACTCAGTAAGCCTGAATCCACCATTAGAGGAGCTACAGTTGCTACAGTTGCAAAATAACAGAGTTCAGAGCTATGAATCAATAGATCTTGCGCTTAGATAGTCAAATCCAACCAGATCGAAGTCAAAGAAGTAGTCTACACTGTGTATTTCAGTCTGAAGTCATTTCAAGAAATTTGAAGACCCAATTTTCATGCAGGAATCAAGTAAACACAAAATCCTATTTCTTAATTTTATTTTTTTTAATTCTTTAAAGATAGCCACGTCTAGCAATTTAGGACCAACTCAAGGACCGATTCTTCTTGGAAAGAATTATGAGTTTTGGTCTCTTCGAATAAGATCCTTCATACAAGGACAAGAGTGTTGGGATCCATTGGATCTTGGATATGTGGAACCAGATCTAGCAGACCTTGTTGCCATGACCAACCAACAGAGAACTGCTCAGGCAACACAAAGGAACAAAGAAAATAACGCAAAATTATGGATTCAAAATTCAGTGGATGACTCAATTTTCTCAAAAATCACAGACGTTGTTACCTCAAAACAGGCCTAGGACATCCTTAAATCCACCTACCAAGGAAATGATAGGGTCAAAACAGTCAAACTACAGACCTTCAGGACGCATTTTGAGACTTTAAAAATGACAAAGTCTGAAAATGTTGATCAGTTTATGACCAGAGTCATGGAAATCATAAACTAGATCATATTGACTGGTGAAGCCATCCCTGATCAATGCATTGTTGAGAAAGTCCTCATAAGTTTATCAAATAAATTTGAAATCGTTGTTACAGCAATCCTTGAATCCAAGGATCTGTCAAATTTTTCAACAGATGAATTAATGGGCTCTCTGTTGACACATGAGACCAAACTGCATCTTACAGATGAGTCAATCATCAATGCCTTCAAAACTCAATTCTCTATCAATAGAGGGAGAGGCAGAGGAAGAGGCAGAGGTCACCAAGGAAGAGGGAGCAGTCCAAGTAACCCTCACTCAAGTGGAGGTCATAGACAATAGAACCTGAATCAAACTTTCCAAGGTCACAGACAACAGAACTAGAATCAGAATTTCCATCCTCAAAGAGGTAGAGGGAGAAGATCAAATGACAAATCAAGCATACAATGTTATTACTGCAAAATGTATGGGAACTATGAATCTAAATGCAAGAAGAATAAAGCAGATCAGCCTTCAGGCAGAGCACATATCTCACATCATGAAGGAGAAACCTCAAAAGGTATGTTTTTCTCATGCCACAAGACTGAAGAACAACATAAAGATATCTAGTTGTTGAACAGTAGATGCAGCAATCACATGACAGGTAACAAAGATTTTCTTTCATGCATTGATTCTTCAATTTCCTCTGATATTACACTTGGAAATGATTCTTTAGTCAAAGTTCAAGGAAAAGGAACTGTACCTATTCTTACTAAACAAAATGTAAAGAAAGACATAAACAATGTCTATCATGTTCCAAATCTGAAACATAATGTGTTAAGTGTAGGACATCTCATTGAACATGGCTATAAAGTACTTTTTGAGGGAGCATCATGCAGGATATATGATAAAACCCCCAGCATAAAATTGATTTCTGAAATCCACATGACTCATAATAGGATGTTTCCACTAACCCTCAGAACTGCAAATCTGATCCAATCATATGCACAAAGTGCATACACCCCAAATGAAACTCTAGTTTGGAATACAATATTTGGACATCTACCCTTTCAGATTCTAAGTCTTCTACAGAAGCACTCCATGGTCAAAGGTCTCCCTATTTTTAAAGAGGAAAATCCCCCATGTGAGTCTTGCATTCTAAGAAAACATAAGAGAACTAGTTTTCCACAGTCCTCCACTCAATCCCAACAACATATTGAACTCGTTCACACTGACCTATGTGGACCAATGCAAATAGAGTCAATAGGTGGTAGCTTTTATTTTCTAACGTTTATTGATGACTTTAGTAGGAAAACTTGGATCTATTTTCTCAGACACAAGTCTGAAACTTTTGCAAAATTCAAAGAATTCAAAGCTAAAGCTGAAAAACAGAGTGGCAAATATATCAAAACTCTCAGGTCATATGGAGGAGGAGAATACAACTCCAACGAATTTGGAAATTTCTGCAAATCACAAGGCATCATCATGCAAACTACATCCAAGTATACTCCACAACATAATGGAGTGGCTGAAAGGAAAAATCAGACAATAATGAACATGGCAAGAAGCCTACTCAAAGAGAAATGTATGTCAAATACTTTTTGGGATGAAGTCGTAGCATGCTCAGCTTATATTCTGAATAGATCTCCAACCACTAGTATCAAGATGAAAGTCCTCAAGAAGCATGGAGTGGGACAAAGCTAAATGTTTCTCATCTCAGGACATTTGGATGCCTAGCATACGCTCACATCCCTTCTGAATTAAGGAAGAAACTGGATGATAGAAGTGAGAAATGTATCTTTACTGGCTACAGTGAAATATCAAAATCGTACAGACTCTACAATCCAATTTCAAAGAAACTAATTCTCAGCAGAGATGTAAAATTTCTTGAAAATCAACTCTGGAATGAATCTGAAAATCAGCAAATGGATAGTCATGATCCATTACTGTCACTTCCTGAAGACATGTAGAATTCAGGACATCAAACACATCAGCCTGCTCTTCCAAGACTGCAGGTTCAACGAAAATCTGAAAACTCTCAGGATAACTCAACTTCCAGCAAATACTTATCCTCTGAACTTCCAAATTAGAGAACTCAAAGTTTGAGAGAAATCCATCAGCAGCTAGATGACATTGAACAACACAATATTTTTTCATTAATGTCATGTCAACCTACATCTTTTAAAGAAGCAGATGAGGAGCCTCATTGGGTTCAAGCCATGAACCAAGAGATTGACTCCATTGAGAAGAACAATATATGAGATCTTGGTGATCTTCCCAGACATAAGAAGAGTATTGGTGTCAAGTGGGTTTACAAAACTANGAAAACGGACAGATTGAAAACCACAAGGAAAGACTTGTTTCCAGAGGATTCTCACAACAACCAGGTACTGATTATGGTGAAACTTTTGCTCCAGTAGCAAGGTTGGACATTGTAAGTACTCTCTTGGCCATAGGAGCCCAACACAAATGGCAAGTATACCAGATGGATGTCAAGTCAGATTTCCTAAATGGTTTCTTAGAAGAAGAAGTTTATGACGATCATCCACCTGGATTTGAAGTCCAAGAGAATCCAACCGAAGTGTATCGGTTGAAGAAAGCCTTGTATGGATTAAAGCAAGCTCCATGAGCTTGGTACAGCAGAATTGACACTTACCTGATCAAAAGTGGTTTCAGCAGAAGCCAAAATGAGCCAACTTTATACACCAAAATGGATCAGCACCATAAAATTTTAATTGTATGTTTATATGTTGATGACATGATATATACTGGAAATCTTGAGTTAACCAGTTTTAAACATGCCATGCGATTTGAGTTTGAAAAGACAGATCTTGGCATAATGAAATATTTTCTGGGAATTGAGGTTGATCAATCAACCAAAGGCATTTTTGTCTGTCAGCAAAAGTATGCAGCAAACATCATCAAAATATTCTGCATGGAAGACTACAATCCAGCAGAAACTCCTATACCTCTAGGCACAAAATTGAGCAAGAAGGATGAAGGCCCTACAATGGACCCTGCCCTGTGCAAACGTTTAGTAGGCAGTTTGTTGTATCTTACAACCAGTCGGCCTGATATAATGTATGCAGCCAGCCTTGTTTTCAGGTTTATGGAATTCCCCAAAGATTCTCACTGGAAGATGGAGAAAAGGATTTTGAGATATGTTGCAGGTCAATTTTGGCTTATGGTACACTCAGTCTGATGATAATCATCTCTTTGGTTACACAGACAGTGATTTTTCAAGCATCCTAGATGATAGAAAGAGTACCTCGGGACATGTTTTTATCCTGGGCGTGAACTTGATTTCATGGGCATCAAAGAAGCAACCCATTGTATCAATATCTTCTACAGAGGCGGAGTATGTCACTGCTACCTCAGCTTCCTGTCAAGCTATGTGGCTGAGAATAATATTGAATGATATGTCACATACAGAAAAGGAGCCAACTCCTATCTTCTGTGACAACACCTCATCAATTTCTCTATCCAAAAATCATGTGTTTCAAAAGAAAAGCAAACACATTGACACTTGCTTTCACTTCATCCGTGAGCTCGTCAATAATGGTGACATTGCACTTAAATTTTGTGGCTCTCGAGATCAGCTCGCAGATATTTTTACAAAGCCACTAGGAAAATCTATTTTTGATTTTCAGAGACAGCACTTGGGCATTATCAGTGCTGATGATTGTAACTGTTGAGTTTAAGAAGGAGTGTTAAATATAATGTAACCTCAACAGTCTGATTGTACACTACCAGCTGTCCTGGCCAGTTGTACTATTATTTCTTGACGACTTTAGCAGGAAAACTTGGATCTATTTTTTCAGACACAAGTCTAAAACTTTTGCAAAATTCAAAGAATTCAAAGCCGAAGTTGAAAACCAAAGTGGAAAATATATCAAAAATATCAGGTCAAATGGAGGAGGAGAATACAAATCCAATGAATTTGCAAATTTCTGCTAATCACAGGGAATCATCATGCAAACTACAGCCAGGTATACTCCACAACAAAATGGAGTGGCTGAAAGGAAAAATATAATGTAACCTCAACAGCCTGACTGTACACTGCCAGTTGTCCTGGCCAGTTGTACTATTGTTTCTTGATGTTCTTGATTTGCTTGAGCCTATTTAGCTCAGCTCTTTTCCCTTTTCTCAATGTACTCTTTTCTCATATACTCAATGAAATAGAGTCAATAGGTGGTAGCTTTATTTTCTAACGTTTATTGATGACTTTAGCAGGAAAACTTGGATCTATTTTCTCAGACACAAGTCTGAAACTTTTGCAAAATTCAAAGAATTCAAAGATGAAGTTGAAAAACAGAGTGGAAAATATATCAAAACTCTTAGGTCATATGGAGGAGGAGAATACAACTCCAACGAATTTGCAAATTTCTACAAATCACAAGGCATCATCATGCAAACTACATCCAGGTATACTCCACAATAGAATGAAGTGGCTGAAAGGAAAAATCAGACAATAATGAACATGGCAAGAAGCCTACTCAAAGAGAAATGTCTATCAAAAACTTTTTGGGTTGAAGTCGTAGCATGCTCATCTTATCTTCTGAATAGATCTCCAACCACCAATCTCAAGATGAAAGTCCCTCAAGAAGCATGGAGTGGGACAAAGCTAAATGTTGCTCATCTCAAGACATTTGGATGCATAGCATACACTTACATCCCTTCTGAATTATTGAAGAAACAGGATGATAGAAGCGAGAAATGTATCTTTACTGGCTACAATGAAACATCAAAAGCCTATAGACTCTACAATCCAATTTCAAAGAAACTAATTCTCAACAGAGATGTAAAATTTCTTGAAAATCAATTCTTGAAAATAATAGAGTTCAGAGCTCTGAATCAATAGATCTTGCACTCGAATAGTCAAATCCATCCAGATCGAAGTCAAAGAAGTAGTCTACACCGCGTATTTCGGTTTGAAGTCACTTCAAGAAATTCGAAGACCCAATTTTCGCACAGGAATCAGGTAAACGCGAAATACTATTTATTAATTTATTTTTTTTAAATTCTTTAAAGATGGCCACATCTAGCAATTTAGGACCGATTCTTCTTGGAAAGAATTATGAGTTTTGGTCTCTTCGAATGAGATCCTTCTTACTAGCACAAGAGTGTTGGGATCCAGTGGATCTTGGATATGTGGAACCATATCCATCATACCTTGTTTCCATGACCAACCAACAGAGAACTGCTCAGGAAACACAAAGGAACAAAGAAAATAAGGCAAAATTTTGGATTCAAAATTCAATGGATGACTCAATTTTCTCAAAAATCACAGGCGTTGTTACCTCAAAACAGGCATGGGACATCCTTAAATTAGCCTACCAAGGAAATGACAGGGTCAAAACAGTCAAACTACAGACCTTCAGGATGCATTTCGAGACTTTAAAAATGACCGAGTCTGAAAATGTTGATCAGTTTATGACCAGAGTCATGGGAATCGTAAACCAGATCATATTGACTGTTGAAGCCATCCCTGATCAATGCATTGTTGAGAAAGTCCTTAGAATTTTACCAAATAAATTTGAAATGGTCATTACAGCAATCCTTGAATCCAAGGATTTGTCAAATTTTTCAACAGATGAATTAATGGGCTCTCTGTTGACACATGAGACTAGACTACATCTCACAGATGAGTCAATCGCCAATGCCTTCAAAACTCAATTCTCTTTCAACAGAGGGAAAGGTAGAGGAAGATGTAGAGGTCACCAAGGAAGAGGGAGTAGTCCAAGTAACCCTCACTCAAGTGGAGTTCACAGACAATAGAACCTGAATCAAACTTTCCAAGGTCACAGACAACAGAACCAGAATCAGAATTTCCAGCCTCAAAGAGGTAGAGGGAGAAGATCAAATGACAAATCAAGCATACAATGATATTACTGCAAAAAGTATGGGCACTATGAATCTGAATGCAGGAAGAAGAAAGCAAATCATCCTTCAGGAAGAGCACATATCTCACATATGAAGGAGAAACCTCAGAAGGTATGTTTCTCTCATGCCACATGACTGAAGAACAACATAAAGATCTTTGGTTGCTAGACAGTGGATGCAGCAATCACATGATAGGTAACAAAGATTTGATTTCATGCATTGATTCTTCAATTTCCTCTGATATTACACTTGGAAATTATTCTTTAGTCAAATTTCAAGGAAAAGGAATTGTACCTATTCTTACTAAACAAAATGTAAAGAAAGACATAAACAATGTCTATCATGTTCCAGATATGAAACATAATCTGTTAAGTGTAGGAAAGCTCATTGAACATGGCTATAAGGTACCTTTGAGGGAGCATCATACGGGATATATGATAAAACCCCCAATAGAAAATTGATTTCTGAAATCCACATGACTCAAAATAGGATGTTTCCACTGACCCTCAGAACTGCAAATCTGATCCAATCATATGCACAAAGTGCATACACCCCAAATGAAAATATGGTTTGGCATAAAATATTTGGACATCTACCCTTTCAGATTCTAAGTCTTCTATAGAATCACTCCATGGTCAAAGGTCTCCCTATTTTTAAAGAGGAAAATCCCCCATGTGAGTCTTGCATTCTAGGAAAACATAAGAGAACTAGTTTTCCACAGTCCTCCACTCAAGCCCAACAACATCTCAAACTCGTTCACACTGACCTATGTGGACCAATGTAAACAGAGTCAATAGGATATCATCTGGAACCAATGTAATGAACATGGAAGCATGTCGAGGCTTCTACGAGAAGAACCCATATCTCAGATTCCCTTCTAGAACCTTAGATATATGTCAAACAACGATGTGGGTTATAGAACCTCCATATGAGATACAAGACCTGTAGTGGTCAATCGTCATTAGTAACAAAACATCCTTTAATCTTTGTAAATTATCAAAACCAATGGTAAAATGATAATAAACCAATGAAATTACCTTATGAACCCTCGAATGACCTTTATCGGGAAAATGTGATGAAAAGAATGATAATTGTGGTGAAAGGGATAGTTTTATTAAGTCAAAATGGGTTCACTGGTAATGAAAATGGCATCACATTTGAGTCCTAACTCTTACAAGGGTGAATAATTGTAATAAAATCACCAGTGCACCTAAAGACAACAAAAGTAATACTCCCTTGAACGATATCATTGTCATTGTTGTTACTGTTACCATTATTATTACAAGATATTTATGACATGCAAGGTAATATACACACTAGTGTTTTTACATATGAATGTAGATCGGTGCTTTCATTATATAAACTATACATTGGGACTTAAGAATATCTATAATGTGCATTGGTGTATCGTTTATAGATGATTAAATCTTTGAGGCATATCAAAATATTTTGAAGTCGTAATGCATTTTAAATATTACTGGACGAGTGTGTGTGATATATATTTGACATACTAGTTCATAATATGAATATAAGGGAACCGACAAAAAAAAAACTTCACTAAATCCTCTAGCCATAAAAACAAACTAATAAAAATTAAAATTAAATTAAAATAAAATAAAAAATTATAGTGAAAATTAATTATAAACTCTACTAAAACCTCCACTACCAATAGAAGAGGTTTTTTTTATCATTTTTTCCAATCTTGTAACTCTAAAATCCTCCACAAAAACATGTTAAAGGATTTTTACCTTGTAGTGAATGATTCAAGGAAAATTGGACTCATCAAACCCTAGTATTCGAACACATAGATAATACATTTTATGGACATAACTTGTAAGAAGCTCATATATTTCTGACAAGTGCAGTCTAGGAAATAATTATCAAATTTTTCATAGAATTCTAACAAGAGTTGATGCTTTTAGATGTAGGTGAAATTTTTATTTCTATTCAGATCAAAATCTTATGAAAAAATGTGTAAGTCAATATGCTTTATTTGTGGAAAAGAACAAGGCACATGCATTCAATCTAGTAAATTTTAAATTCCTGCAATTGAAGCAACTACAAGAAATCAAATGAATATTAGGAGGGATGGAGTGATGGCGAATTGAACGCAAAGTAACAAATAACATAGATAAGTCAATTTATGGAGCCATGTTATGATGTGGTTATGATATTCTTCTCTAGAATTGATAACATGAGCCACTTTTCTTTCAAGCTCCCTCCTCTCTCCGGAAATCATGGCATTTATGTTGGAAACTTAATCTGCTAGGGTTACTCACTTGAAGGAATATGAAAAGTCAAGTGATTGGAACCATCATCAAAATTCCAAGAGACCTCCTGGAAGATGAATCCAAAGGTCATAACCAATTTATTTATGTGTATCATATTAATGAAATTCAATCCATGCTTAAATCCATTTTGTGCATTCTAACAGTGGTATTAGAGATCTATAGTTATTAGGGCCTTAAGTAAGTTATGGTAGTTTTCCATAGAATCTTGGTTTACTCCATGATTATCTCTATTGAACTTTTCAATCTCTTGCATACTGGAATGTTCATCTACCTACAACTCTGTCCATCCTCATGCTAACTTGTTAGAGTAGAAATGCCTCAAAAACATCAAATTTCCCTCCTCCCAAATCAAATATCAACACATTATTATATCATGAAATTCAGTTCACGATTGTGAGTTCATCGGTAGCAGATTCATTCAAAGGAATTGGATCTTTTTGGTTATTCCTTTCTCCAGCAAAAACTAACTCAATCATTAATTCTTCATCCTACATGCAAACAACCATAATTATGTTAGGCTCATGATTGATGAAGTTGAAAGGGATATCGCTACACCAACGAATTGAGGCACGACTCCACCAAGTCCAATTCCATCTACCTACTAGTCTGCAATAGTGATG
>JASDQU010735774.1:49226-59656 GCA_032191745.1 Picea mariana | reverse complement strand
ATTTTTTTGGGATCACTCTCCTTCACACTACTCTTTGTAGAGATTCCCCACACCTACCTATCTCAAGCCTCAATGAGGTTTTTCATATACTTTCCTAGTATCAAACTCGTAGCCTACTCCACTCAAGTCAGGATCTAGACTCTCATACAACTCATGCAACCAGTTTCTTTCTCTGAGACTTCTTGAACTCTCCCTAGGTTCTTTGTGCATCCCCTGATTCTGCACCCTTTTCTACATCCTTTGAGGCCTTCCTTCTCGACATTCTCCCTCTACACGCCATATCCCAAGTTCTCAACATATCCCATTCATTCTATCAGAAGGAAATTCGGTTCAACCTCAGTGGTTGTGGAATGGTACGTTGGGTACCTTTGGCTGACAATTTCTTGTTGTCTTATCCAAGTCCTACATGCTTCCATTCATTGGGGTGGTTGATTTCTCAACCACCAGTCCTTTTCTCAGTAACTGATTCTCCTTGAGATCAGGTTAAGGCTTATTATTCCAAATCAAATATTTCAACAAGGAGGATTGGATCATCTTAGTATGATAAACCCCTCTCTAAGTTCCCTCACTCTTTCCTCTAGTGCTATCATGGCTAGTACTCAAGGCTTCACCCCCACAATTAGTTGTGGACATTTTTCCAATAAATATAATTACAAATATCGTGGGCCATGGGATGGCACTCGTTAACATTATTAATCACATATATAATCAAGGTTTATAAAATGGGTGTTACCGTTACATTTTTCTTTTAATTGTTAATGAAAACAAGGCATGTAAAAGACTTTTGAGAAAACTATTGTGCTTCACACATTGACAATTGCAAAAGGAAAAGAGATTGTCTTCATTGGATTAACAATGCTGAGTTTTTAGTGGCATAGGTTATATTTCTTTCACTGTGATTTACTCAGTGTTCATACAACATAATCAAAACTCAATGCGCATTCGTTAACCTTCAATGTGGATTTGTTCTATCTGCATTTAAAAATCACACATTAAGAATTTAATCAATGAAAACAATTATTGAAATAATAAATAAACAAATTGATCTATGAAATCAAAAGAAATGGATTAAAATCTAGATTATTGCCGCTAAGTTGTGCTACAACAACAAGAAATGGGGCAACGTTGTTCAATTTGGTGGGCCCAACCAACCAACACCATGCTACCTAAACGACTACAAACTTGGAGTGATTTGAAATGTGAATTTGATCTCAGAATAACAACATTATATTAAGGCAAAGTCAAAAATACAATCTGGTACAAGAAATTTCGATCTGAGTGTATAATCTCTTGTTTTTCAGACATCCAATTCAATGTTGAATTTTCACATTGTTTAGACTTGGACTTAAATATAATTTCACGTCACAAGAGAATGTCNCAGAATAACAACATTATATTAAGGCAAAGTCAAAAATACAATCTGGTACAAGAAATTTCGATCTGAGTGTATAATCTCTTGTTTTTCAGACATCCAATTCAATGTTGAATTTTCACATTGTTTAGACTTGGACTTAAATATAATTTCACGTCACAAGAGAATGTAGGTCGACCCAGAACGGATCCCATGTCTCACTCCTTAGCTGCATCGATCACATCAAGGAAATCATAACAGTTGATACAATTGTATCTGTGAGTACAAAGATAGCTTAGAAATAGTTGAAGGATATTCTCATGACATGTAAATGCATGTGAATATCTCCAAACCTTGACCATGATCATATTTTTTGTTGGAGCGTTGTTTTGAGGATGTGGTTTACCGCATACTTTGAATGAAGCTAGTGCCTTCTCCTATTTATCTAGTGTTAAATATAATGTAACCTCAACAGTCTAACTGTACACTACCAGCTGTCTTGGCTAGTTGTACTATCATTTCTTGATGTTCTTGATTTTCTTGAGCCTATTTAGCTCAACTCTTTTCCCTTTTCTCAATGTACTCTTTTCTCATATACTCAATATACTGAATACTATTTCTTCTCTTCTCTTTCTCTATATTCTCTACTTCTCATTTTATCATGGTATCATAGCTTCAGGCATAAGACTCTCCACACAGTCTAGAGAGAAGCCCGATACTAAGCAACGAAGAGTTTAAACTGTCAACAAGAGCACAGGACTCGAGATTCTTCACAGAGCTTGGAGAACAACACACAGTCCAAAATACGCTCTAAAGATCACTGTAGAAAGAAAACGCGAGGAAGTAGAGTGCAATATGCTCGAAAGAATCGTGAGCATTTAAAGATTCGTGAAATATTCATGAAGCAGAGTTGCAGAGGGTAGAAAAAATTAAAGATACGTGAGTTCTTTAAAGAATTCGTGAAATTCTTTCTTCCGGAGAATATTTTGCAAGAGAAGCAAAGGACAAGCTAAAGAAGCAAAGGAAAAGAAGATGCAGCCATAAGATTGGTCCTGCTAACAGATCTGAGGCGTCAATAAAGATCAGAAATGACGAGGAAAGAGAAGAAAAGGTGAATGAGTTTCAATCGTTAGATCACAGCGAAAGAAACAACGACCGTCAGATCAAGAAAAGGTGTGCATGTTTTAACCGCCAAAGGTTTTCAAATTTCGCAAATTCTGTGATCTTCGTGCAAAGGTTGCAAAGCAGAAGAACTCATGAAACATGGGAGTTCGAAGTTAAGATCTTAGCCGTTCGTTTGCTAAGACTTAAGGACCGTTGGATACTCCGAAAATTCAAAATTTGGCACCTCGCTGACTTCTAGAGAAAGAATGTCAAAGGAAACACTTGCTTGAACTCGTGATGTGTGAAATCATGATTTGATAGTGATCGTCCATCAAGGAGGACATGTGGCAAGATCTCGGCATTTCGCAGGGTGTAAAGGTCAGAAAACAAGGTGGTGAGAATTTTTGAATCATGAAAACATGACTTGATCTGAGTCGTTGGATCGAGAAAGATCATAAGTCATTGATCTGATGCGATTGGGAAATCGGGAATCGGGAGCACAAAGGTTCTCCATCCTCCAAGGTCGCAAAGTGAGAAACCCCGACTTGATCGCAGACGTCGATCAAAGAGAGGACTAGACCGTCGATCTAGTGCCATCGGCATTTCGGGGATTGGGAGAACGGAGGTGCAAGTCATTCGACTTCGTGAAACGTGAAATCCTGACATCATCTGAACCATCCATTGGAAGGGACGTGTGGCGAGCGTTCAGCACTTCGCTGACTCACGACTCAAAGGAGTCAACCAACAGAGTTTAGAGAACCTGCGATACGTGAAATCGTGAAATAATAGCAAACGTTGATCGAGAAAAGATCTGGACCGTCGATCCAGCATCATCACGATTTCGGCAATCGAGAAATCAGAGGCGAGAGTTTAGTGAACTCGCGATATGTGAAACTCTGACGTGATCTGAGCCATCATATCATGGAAGAATTGGGACGGTCAAAATGGGAGCTCCGAAATTTTGGCATTTCTGGAATCGAGGAGTCAGGTGTGGCTCACTCACAAAGTCCCAACACGTGAAATTGCGATGCACTCAGAGATAAGCCCCGGTCATAGCCGAGGGTCACATCAGGAGAATTTAAGGGAGGAGCTAGGGACCGCTAACCCATTTCGAGATTTCAGGATTTCTGGAACTGGAGGACCCGGGGTGCCTTGCAACGGAAGTCCCGATACAAGAAACCCCGAAATGCTTGGTTTTCATCCTACAATCACATGAGAAGCTAAACTTCAATTTTTCTTTTGGCTCTTGAGTAAACTCAGTAATCCCAAATCCACCATCAGAGGAGCTACAATTGCTACAGTTGCAAAATAATAGAGTTCAGAGCTCTGGATCAACAGATCTTGCACTCAGATAGTCAGATCCAGCCAGATCGAAGTCAAAGAAGTAGTCTACACCACGTATTTCGGTCTGAAGTCACTTCAAGAAATTTTAAGACCCAATTTTCATGCAGGAATCAGGTAAACGCAAAATCCTATTTCTTAATTTTATTTTTTTTAATTCTTTAAAGATGGCCACGTCTAGCAATTTAGGACCAACTCAAGGACCGATTTTTCTTGGAAAGAATTGTGAGTTTTGGTCTCTTCGAATGAGATCCTTATTACAAGCACAAGAGTGTTGGGATCCAGTGGATCTTGGATATGTGGAACCAGATCCAACAGACCTTGCTGCCATAACCAACCAACAGAGAACTGCTCAGGCAACACAAAGGAACAAAGAAAATAAGGCAAATTTATGGATTCAAAATTCAGTGGATGACTCAATTTTCTCAAAAATCATAGGCATTGTTACCTCAAAACAGGCCTAGGACATCCTTAAATTAGCCTACCAAGGAAACGATAGGGTCAAAATAGTCAAACTACAGACCTTCAAGACGCATTTCGAGACTTTAAAAATGACAGAGTCTGAAAATGTTGATCATTTTATGACCAGAGTCATTGGAATCGTAAACTAGATCATATTGACTGGTGAAGCCATCCCTGATCAAAGCATTGTTGAGAAAGTCCTCATAAGTTTATCAAAGAAATTTGAAATGGTCGTTACAGCAATCCTTGAATCCAAGGATCTGTCAAATTTTTCAACAGATGAATTAATGGGCTCTCTGTTGACACATGAGACCAGACTGCATCTTACAGATGAGTCAATCATCAATGCCTTCAAAACCCAATTCTCTTTCAATAAAGGGAGAGGCAAAGGGAGAGGAAGAGGTCACCAAGGAAGAGGGAGCAGTCCAAGTAACCCTCACTCAAGTGGAGGTCACAGACAACAGAACCTGAATCAAACTTTCCAAGGTCACAGACAACAGAACCAGAATTAGAATTTCCAGCCTCAAAGAGGCAGAGGGAGAATATCAAACGACAAATAAAGCATACAATGCTATTACTAAAAAATGTATGGGAAATGTGAATCTAAATGTAGGAAGAAGAAAGCAGATCAGCCTTTAGGCAAAGCACATATCTCACATCATGAAGGAGAAACCTCAGAAGGTATGTTTTTCTCATGCCACAAGACTGAAGAATGACATAAAGATATCTGGTTGTTGGACAGTGGATGCAGCAATCACATGACAGGTAACAAAGATTTTCTTTCATGCATTGATTCTTCAATTTCCTCTGATATTACACTTGGAAATGATTCTTTAGTCAAAGTTCAAGGAAAAGGAACTGTACCTATTCTTACTAAACAAAATGTAAAGAAGGACATAAACAATGTCTATCATGTTCCAGATCTGAAACATAATCTGTTAAGTGTAGGACAACTCATTGAACATGGCTATAAGGTACTTTTTGAGGGAGCATCATGCAGGATATATGATAAAACCCCCAGCAGAAAATTGATTTCTGAAATCCACATGACTCAGAATAGGATGTTTCCACTAACCCTTAGAACTGCAAATCTGATCCAATTATATGCACAAAGTGCATCCACCCCAAATGAAACACTAGATTGGAATACAATATTTGGACATCTACCCTTTCAGATTCTAAGTCTTCTACAGAAGCACTCCATGATCAAAGGTCTCCCTATTTTTAAAGAGGAAAATCCCCCATGTGAGTCTTGCATTCTAAGAAAACATAAGAGAACTAGTTTTCCACAGTCCTCCACTCAAGCCCAACAACATATCGAACTCGTTCACACTGACTTATGTGGACCAATGCAAATAGAGTCAATAGGTGGTAGCTTTTATTTTCTAACGTTTATTGATGACTTCAGCAGGAAAGCTTGGATCTATTTTCTCAGACACAAGTCTGAAACTTTTGCAAAATTCAAAGAATTCAAAGCCGAAGCTGAAAAACAAAGTGGCAAATATATCAAAACTCTCAAGTCATATGGAGGAGGAGAATATAACTCCAACGAATTTGGAAATTTCTGCCAATCACAAGGCATCATCATGCAAACTACATCCAGGTATACTCCACAACAGAATGGAGTGGCTGAAAGGAAAAATCAGACAATAATGAACATGGCAAGAAGCCTACTCAAAGAGAAATGTATGTCAAATACTTTTTGGGTTGAAGTCGTAGCATGCTCAGCTTATATTCTGAATAGATCTCCAACCACTAGTATCAAGATGAAAGTCCCTCAAGAAGCATGGAGTGGGACAAAGATAAATGTTTCTCATCTCAGGACATTTGGATGCCTAGCATACGCTCACATCCCTTCCGAATTAAGGAAGAAACTGGATGATAGAAGTGAGAAATGTATCTTTACTAGCTACAGTGAAACATCAAAATCCTACAGACTCTACAATCCAATTTCAAAGAAACTAATTCTCAGCAGAGATGTAAAATTTCTTGAAAATCAACTCTGGAACGAATCTGAAAATCAGCAAATGGACAGTCATGATCCATTACTGTCACTTCCTGAAGACACAGAGAATTCAGGACATCAAACACATCAGCCTACTCTTCCAAGACTGCAGGTACAAGGACAATCTAAAAACTCTCAAGATAACTCAACTTCCAGCGGATACTTATCCTCTGAACTTCCAAATTAGAGAACTTGAAGTTTGAGAGAAATCCATCAGCAGCTAGATGACATTGAACAACACAATCTTTTTGCATTAATGTCATGTCAACCTACATCTTTTAAAGAAGTAGCTAAGGAGCCTCATTAGGTTCAAGCCATGAACCAAGAGATTGACTCCATTGAGAAGAACAATATATGGGATCTTGTTGATCTTCCCAGACACAAGAAGAGTATTGGTGTCAAGTGGGTTTACAAAACTAAACTTAATGAAAAGGGACAGATTGAAAAGCACAAGGAAAGACTTGCTTCCAGAGGATTCTTACAACAACCAAGTACTGATTATGGTGAAACTTTTTCTCCAGTAGCAAGGTTGGACATTGTAAGGACTCTCTTGGCCATAGCAGCCCAACACAAATGGAAAGTATACCAGATGGATGTCAAGTCATCTTTCCTAAATGGTTTCTTAGAAGAAGAAGTTTATGACGATCATCCACCTGGATTTGAAGTCCAAGAGCAGCCAGCCAAAGTGTATCGGTTGAAGTAAGCCTTGTATGGATTAAAGCAAGCTCCATGAGCTTGGTACAATAGAATTGACACTTACCTGATCAAAAGTGGTTTCAGCAGAAGCCAAAAGGAGCCAACTTTATACACCAAAATGGATCACCACAGTAAAATTCTGATTGTATGTTTATATGTTGATGACATGATATATACTGGAAATCTTGAGTTAACCAGTTTTAAACATGCCATGCAATTTGAGTTTGAAAAGACAGATCTTGGCATAATGAAATATTTTCTGGGAATTGAGGTTGATTAATCAACCAAAGGAATTTTTGTCTGTCAGCAAAAATATGCAGCAAACATCATCAAAATATTCTGCATGGAAGACTATAATCTAGAAGAAACTCCTATACCTCTACGCACAAAATTGAGCAAGAAGGATGAAGGCCCTACAATGGACCCTACCCTATACAAACGTTTAGTAGGAAGTTTGTTGTATCTTACAGCCACTTGGCCTGATATAATGTATGCAGCCAGCCTTGTTTCCAGGTTTATGGAATCCCCCAAAGATTCTCACTGGAAGATGGAGAAAAGGATTCTGAGATATGTTGCAGGTCAATTTTGGCTTATGGTACACTCAGTCTGATGATAATCATCTCTCTGGTTACACAGATAGTGATTTTCAGGCAGCCTAGATGATAGAAAGAGCACCTCAGGACATGTTTTTCTCCTAGGCGCGAACTTGATTTCATGGGCATCAAAGAAGCAACCCATTGTATCAATATCTTCTACAGAGGCAGAGTATGTCGCTACTACCTCAGCTTCCTATCAAGTTGTGTGGCTGAGAATAATATTGAATGATATGTCACATACAGAAAAGGAGCCAACTCCTATCTTCTGTGACAACACCTCAGCAATTGCTCTATCCAAAAATCATGTGTTTCACAAGAAAAGCAAACATATTGACACTCACTTTCACTTCATTCGCAAGCTCATCAATAATGGTGACATTGCACTTAAATTTTGTGGCTCTCGAGATCAGCTCGCAGATATTTTTACAAAGCCACTAGAAAAATCCATTTTTTATTTTCAGAGACAGCACTTGGGCATTATCAGTGCTGATGATTGTAACTGTTGAGTTTAAGAAGGAGTGTTAAATATAATGTAACCTCAACAGTCTGAGTGTACACTGTCGGCTGTCCTGGCCAGTTGTACTATCGTTTCTTGATGACTTTAGCAGGAAAACTTGGATCTATTTTCTCAGACACAAGTCTGAAACTTTTGCAAAATTCAAAAAATTCAAAGATGAAGTTGAAAACCAGAGTGCAAAATATATCAAAAATGTCAGGTCAGATGGAGGAGGAGAATACAAATCCAACGAATTTGCAAATTTCTGATAATCGCAGGGAGTCATCATGCAAACTACAGTCAGGTATACTCCACAACAAAATGGAGTGGCTGAAAGGAAAAATATAATGTAACCTCAACAGCCTAATTGTACACTGCCAGCTGTCCTGGCCAGTTGTATTATTGTTTCTTGATGTTCTTGATTTGCTTGAGCCTATTTAGCTCAGCTCTTTTCCCTTTTCTCAATGTACTCTTTTCTCATATACTCAATGAAACAGAGTCAATAGGTGGTAGCTTTTATTTTCTAACGTTTATTGATGACTTTAGCAGGAAAACTTGGATCTATTTTCTCAAACACAAGTCTGAAACTTTTGCAAAATTCAAAGAATTCAAAGATGAAGTTGAAAAACAGAGTGGAAAATCTATCAAAACTCTCAAGTCAAATGGAGGAGGAGAATACAACTCCAACGAATTTGCAAATTTCTACAAATCACAAGGCATCATCATGCAAACTACAACCAGGTATACTCCACAATAGAATGAAGTGGCTGAAAGGAAAAATCAGATAATAATGAACATGGCAAGAAGCCTACTCAAAGAGAAATGCCTGTCAAATACTTTTTGGGTTGAAGTCGTAGCATGCTCATCTTATCTTCTGAATAGATCTCCAACCACCAATCTCAATATGAAAGTCCCTCAAGAAGCATGGAGTGGGACAAAGCTAAATGTTGCTCATCTCAGGACATTTGGATGCATAGCATACACTTACATCCCTTCCGAATTAAGGAAGAAACTAGATGATAGAAGTGAGAAATGCATCTTTACTGGCTACAATGAAACATCAAAAGCCTACAGACTCTACAATCCAATTTCAAAGAAACAAATTCTCAGCAGAGATGTAAAATTTCTTGAAAATAATAGAGTTCAGAGCTCTGAATCAACAGATCTTCCACTCGAATAGTCAGATCCAACCATATCGAAGTCAAAGAAGTATTCTACACTGTGTATTTCAGTCTGAAGTCACTTCAAGAAATTCGAAGACCCAATTTTTGCGCAGGAATCAGGTAAATGTGAAATCCTATTTCTTAATTTATTTATTTTTAATTCTTTAAAGATGGCCACGTCTATCAATTTAGGATCGATTCTTCTTGGAAAGAATTATGAGTTTTGGTCTCTTCGAATGAGATCCTTCTTACTAGAACAAGAGTGTTGGGATCCAGTGGATCTTGGATATGTGGAACCATATCCAGCATACCTTGTTTCCATGACCAACCAACAGAACTGCTCAGGAAACACAAAGGAACAAAGAAAATAAGGCAAAATTTTGGATTCAAAATTCAATGGATGACTCGATTTTCTCAAAAATCACAGGCATTGTTACCTCAAAACAGGCATGGGACATCCTTAAATCAGCCTACCAAGGAAATGACAGAGTCAAAACAGTCAAACTACAGACCTTCAGGACACATTTCGAGACTTTAAAAATGACAGAGTCTGAAAATGTTGATCAGTTTATGACCAGAGTCATGGGAATCGTAAACCAGATCATATTGACTGGTGAAGCCATCCCTAATCAACACATTGTTGAGAAATTCCTCAGAATTTTACCAAAGAAATTTGAAATGGTCGTTATAGCAATCCTTGAATACAAGGATCTGTCAAATTTTTCAACAGATGAATTAATGGGCTCTCTGTTGACACATGAGGCTAGACTACATCTCACAGATGAGTCAATTGCCAATGCCTTCAAAACTCAATTTTCTTTCAACAGAGGGAGAGGTAGAGGAAGATGCAGAGGTCACCAAGGAAGAGGGAGTAGTCCAAGTAACCCTCACTCAAGTGGAGCTCACAGACAACAAAACCTAAATCAAACTTTCCAAGGTCACAGACAACAGAACCAGAATCAAAATTTCCAGCCTCAAAGAGGTAGAGGGAGAAGATCAAATGACAAATCAAACATACAATGATATTACTGCAAAAAGTATGGGCACTATGAATCTGAATGCAGGAAGAAGAAACCAGTTCAGCCTTCAGGCAGAGCACATATCTCACATCATGAAGGAGAAACCTCAAAAGGTATGTTTCTCTCATGCCACATGACTGAAGAACAACATAAAGATCTCTGGTTGCTAGACAGTGGATGCAGCAATCACATGATAG
>JASDQU010735774.1:11901-26120 GCA_032191745.1 Picea mariana | reverse complement strand
AGTTAGATATAATAAATGAGTAATTAGATATAATAAATGTAAGAGGACTTCTTAGAAGGTTCTACTTCTAGAAGATTCATCTTCTAGAATGTTCTTAGGTGATGGTAGCACTATATAAATGGGTTCAAGCAATGTAATGAGATATGAAGAGAAGTATTGTATTTGGAGCAGTAGCTCAATTGGAGGATTCCCCCTCGAAGAGACAAGTGAACAGGAGAGGATCCCTTCCATAATATGATCCATTGTACGGTGTTGCCCTACCTCAAGGGTTTGATAGTAATAAAGGATATTTTGCATATTGTTCTTCTATATATGTTGTGGTGCTTTTGCATTTAGTCTTTGGTTCTTAACATCTTTTTCTTATATGTATTTAAGAATTACATTCATTGGAAGAACCAAATTCCTTTGTTTTCCAGCTGCAACTGGAAGGAGGCTCCAACCCCCTAGTTTCTCAGGCTACAACCTGAGAGAAGATCCAACTCCCCAATTCTCTGGATACAACCAAAAGGAGGCTACAACCCCCTATGTTCTCTAGATACAACCGGAAGGTGGCTACAACCACTTGTCCTTTCCCTATCCAACCGCCCTGATGTAGAAGTAGAATGATGGAACCACTATCACACAATAACTGTGATATATACCACTATAAAATTGTACCAACTTGTACCAATGACCTACAGCCGACCTATACAACTTTCCTGCAATCAATCTATACCTGAACTAAACATGTATCAACCAAATACAATAGATACACGATCTGTATTTCTCCAACATGCGTATGTACGTTCCCTATCTGTACAACATCTTGCGTATGTATGTGTCTTGCCTATTATGCAACCTGTGTATGCCTTCTGAAACTAGGGATATATGACTTGTAGTTCTGCAACATGTGTATCCACACACCCTATCTATACAACAACCTGTGTATGTATGCGTCATGTCTGTTATGTAGCTTGTGTATACATTCTAAAAACTTTTGATCCTATGCAACTTCTTTCACATAGATCTAAAATTTGTCATTGTATCTAGACTGTAACTATACCATGTGCATGCATCCTCATACATGACCTTTACCCAAAAACTTTATATCTCTCTCTAGTCATGTTCCATATTAGTGTGTGTAATCATGAACAAGTATAATAACCCTCACATGATCTAGACATCCAACCCTTTCTCGTATTCAACCTCTCAATACATCAACCAATTCACAAATACAAGCTCTCAACCATGTACCAAAAAAACCCTTAGCCATATGCAAAGAAATACAAGTTGTGCCTCAACTCTAACAAGAAGTATCAATGATAAATATTGATTATACTAGCACTGTATTTTTGTATGTTTGACTTATATAGAAGATCCCATGCAGCCACTAATCTCTCTAGGGAGAATCCTCAAATCTCCATAACCATTTTTCATGCATACATCAAAATCCAACTACTTGTAGAAACAAAACATACATTTTGAACCAATGGATAGATCTGATGTATCTGATCACTGTAGATCTTCTTGAGAGCTTGATCTCAGAATATAGAACCTCGACATCTTCATCTTCTCAAGTTTCTATGGCTTTACCCTCATGTATGCACCCTAATACATTGTTATCCCACGTATTTATGAACCCTAATACATTTTTAGCTCACATACACCTCAGAAGTTAGGGTTTTTAGTATTAGTTGCAATTCTGAAACTTTCGTCGTCAACCCTTCATTCTACCTAAGACTTTTGCAACTTCAAATGTATCAATGAGTACTTGCAATAAGCCTTACACAACAATAGATATTCAATGTATTCAAGTGTGTTTGAATGAGATATCTGTGCCTCTTATTTATACTTTCATGTAGCTTCCTCAAGGGTTACCTTCTAATAATCTTAACCCACTTTCCTTATTTTAGGGTTAACCCACTTATAACCACTTGTCCACTTAACTTAACTAGTTTCCATAATTAGAAAGTTATCCATTAACTTTATTATTTAAATAATTTATTTTGCATCCTCTTTGACTTATAGTACACTCATCACTTCACTTTATTATTAAAATAATTTCTTCTTTGCAAACACTTTGACTACTTTGACCTTTTGGGGTTTCTAGATGACTCATGAGTGTTCTCCAACTTCACACGACCATAACTCTCTAACCATGAGGAGTTGTTTGATGTTCCACATACCACCGTAAATGGCATGACATGTACTATCCATCTAAAATAGTCTTACCTGCAAATATATCAAAACTCATACCATTATCCATCAAACAAACTTGGGTCTATTACCCAAACCTTTGTGCTACCGTAATTCACTACCGTACTTTCTTCAAGGATTGAAATCAATGACAACCAACCCAATTAATCAAAATTTATTCCATCATCATTTAGCTAATATTTTTCATATCTCTTCCTGCAATCCATATTTCACTTGAATTTAGTGTTCATCTTCAACAAGGTAGTCAATAACTTTCTTCTTAAAACATAATTTGTAAATTCTAGTTGTTGCCACGTGGATCTTTATACTAAGTGCATTAGCAAGTTGTTTTTTTTCCCTTTTACGTGAATGATTTCAAAATCAAACTCACAAAGAAATTTCATATGTATAGCTTTCCCAACATTTAATTTTAGCTTATCAAATAAATATGTCAAGTTATTATGATGAGTTCTAGGCTCAAATATCTTACCCATTAAGTAGTGCCTCCACATTTTTAGAGCATGAACTATTACAATAAATAATAAGCCATGAGTACAATATTTTTTCTCATTTTCTTTCAATATCTTTGAATCGAAACATATTACATGATTATCTTGCATGAAAAATCCACCAAGCCCTTCAATGCATGCACTGGTGCACACAACAAAATATTTGTCTAGATCTAAAATCTTCAAAATTAAGTCACTTATGAGGTATCAAATGTTTCTTTTGGGGTAAAAAAATTTTGAGCTTATCCCCCAACTCCTCAACATTTGTTTACACACCATAACATTTCCAACGATGAAAAAATCACCTCACTTAGAGTTTGTACGTTGAAGTTATGCCTCTCGTAAGTTGACCTACCCTATTGGCCACCATGGTACGAAGTGGATGTTTTGGCAGCCCCCATTACTCAAACATGTGGAGATATTCATGTGTGGACTTTAAAGACAATTCTATAGGGTCTAAAAACCTAACACTAGTTGAGGGTTGAGGCATTCAAAAACCCTATTCAAGTATCAAGTTATGTTAAATATTGGGTCGCTAGTAAGAGAAGGGGTTCCATTCTTTTGGTATTGCTATTATTCCATAGTTATGAAAAGAATATAGAAGTGGGATATTCAAGAAAAATAGAGGATGTAGAATATTTTATAGTGGCCATTTAGGTCACAATGTCCATGGAAACTCCACAGTGAGTGTTTCTTTCTTTGTATTTGCATTTCATAGCTGATAAAAAGAGAACAATGCATAGGCCTTCTAGCTGGGTTTTCTCTCATATTGGGTTTCTCAAGTCACATATCATGTTCATTTATCTATATGGTGTGTTAATTTTCTTATTCCTTTCATTTTGGTTTTAGTTATTTCCATAATTTTGAGCACTGCACTAGTTCTAATAAATTTGATATCTAAGGTAATAAACTGCATAGTAAAATATTTTGGAATATCGTAAGATCTTTTGTGGAAAACTATTCTAGTGGAATATCCATGGTATTTTGTAAATAATATTGGTATCAAATTAATTTTCATTGGGGGTTTTGTGACAATTTGCAGCATCCAAGAGTTGGCTTAAGACGAAAGTCTCAAAACCCTAGCCATGGAGAATGAGTCCAATCATAAAAACCATTAATGGGACAAGGTAGAGGAATTCTTTTCAAAGCTAGAAGAACAAGACATTGATATATCTCATAACATGGTGCTCCTCATGGCGGCTCTAGTGAACAAGTTTGTAAGTTTTGGGGAGGTTGGTGGCTCTAAATCAAAAGTTGTATCAGACAAGAAATTGGGAGATAATGAAGACTCAAAAAAGGAGCCGAAAAAAAACCATAGAAAGAGAAAACCAAGTTCCAGTGTCTTCACTTCTTCACAATATCTATTTAAAATGGAAATTAAAGTGTAAATCAAAACATACCAAGGTGATATTTATGGTGTTAATTAAAATCATTGGTTGTAACAATTATAAGTTTATTTCAGTGTACATAACATAGAAGAAAAGTAAAAGATTTCATTTACCGAATTGAAACTAGGGGGCCATGCCCTAAACTGGTGGGAAATACACACAGGGACTCTTAGGGTAGTGGGTTATCCACCATTAATTAAGTGGGAGATGTTTAAAACCATCATCAAGTTCTAGTTCTACTCTATTAGGTATATAGAGGACCAATGGATCTGTTGGCATCACTTCAGGTGGAGTCAAGGGCAAAGTGTGTAAGAGTACACCACTAAGTTTAGAAAAATGGTGAGTGTGTTGGGTATATCTCTCAAGAACCCAGACATACAACTCAAGTATTTAGGGGGTCTACATAGTCATTTACATAAGAAAGTGATTCTCTTTAAACCTAGGATATTTTATTAGACATGTGTGCAATAACAATACCTAGAGAATATAGGAAATAAGAAAGGACATCCAAATGGTTCCAAATAGAAATAGCACAAATATGCTTCTAAGGAGGGGGAGAAGAAGTAGAAATGAAAGAATAAGAAGACAACAAGCACTACACATTAGTGCAAGCATCCAAACAACTACTACAACCATTATAATATCAATGGTCACACCGAAGATAAGTGTTGGAAGCTACATATAGAGTTGATTCCAAAGAATTTTAAGAAGGATTCCAAGAAGAAGAACCCACTAGCCATGGATTTAAAAAACCTGGTAGAGAGAAACTTGGATGTAGATGAAAATATTATATACACTACAGTGCAAAAGGAGGTGAACTTGAGTAACCTTCATCACAAGGAAGAGAAGGATATGACTAAACACTTCCATATTAAGATCCAAGTCAAGAATATTGTTGGCCCTTGACCAAGTTTTGAAGTTGGTCACATTTTACCATTTTTGGGACTTCGACATGCTGGTCAAAGGCGGAGCGCAAGGTGAAGTGGAGATCGTGGGATCTCGACCATGTTTTAGGGCATTTTGGGTTTAGGGTTTATGTAACGGGTATGGGATGTTGGCCCATGGGTTTACCCATGCTTTGGCCCCTTTTGTAATGTATAAATCGAAGGCTAAGAGATGAAAGTAGGTGGTGTTAAGGGTAATATCATGCTAAGTGCAAGCAACGTAAGTAGTAGTGAATGTTTGTGTCTTAGTGCAGAGCTAGAGGCTTTGTGCATACTATGTGTTAAGACTTGTAGAGCTAAGTGTAAGTGATTGTAAGAAGCTAGTGTGCAGACTGTGTAAGAAGGATTTGTGATGTGACCTAACTCAGGGAAGGAAGATCTGGCGAGGTGTGCACAAATCTTTTGACCTATGCGAAGTGGGTCTTGTGGCTCTGTGCATTGAATGAAGATAATAAATAGAAGAAGAGTTGGTGGATGTAGCCCCACACTGGGGGTAAACCACGTATATCCTATGTTGTGGTTGCTTTGTACATTATGGTTGTTATGTGAGTTATGATTAGTGTAGAAATATATGTTATATGCACCTGATATAACATCTTAGTTCTTAGTTATGTGACTGGATGCTAAATCTGATCTATTTCTATATGCTAAGTGCTTGGATGTGTTAGATCTTGTTGAATATTGCGTTGTTATGTAATTAGGGTTTTCCCCTGGGAAGTGGATAAGAGTTAAATATTAATGAATGTTAACTGCTAAGTGCTCTGTTAAGTACTGTGATCAAAGATCTATGCCCCATATAGGTTGTAGACACTTGAGTCCTACAACCACCCCTGCCTCTACCTCCGGTGAGACTTCATCTGCTTCACAGGTGTTTTCGAAAGGGATGGTATTTAGGGTTTTTTTGGTGCATTGTTGAAGTGTTGAACCCTGGGTCTACCCCTGTGCCAACAAATGGTTCCATTGTCGAGACTTGAAACTGTGATTGATGGAAACTGAAGAAAAGAGAAAGCTCTGTACGAAGATCTGTTGCTTTAGTGCGTAGTACTCTACTTGACTTGCGAAGCTCTGTGCTAAGAAGAGAAGCCTGATCTGAAGAAAAGAGGTAAGATATTAAAGCTTTGTGCTCTAATAAAGGTAAGATAAGTGAAAAAAAAAATTGAAAGAATGGATCTAGGTATGTTTGATAGATTTTGTGCTAGTCTGAAAACTAGGGCACAACTAGAAGAAAGAAGATTTGATATGAGTATATCTGATAGAAGTAATGAAAGATATGTTATTCCTATGCATAGAAATAATGTTTGGACTAACAAATGGATGCAGGATCCTAGAAATAATTTTTTGCAAGTTAGTTACTGTGATCCCAGTGCCCAGTACATGAAAGGTTGGGGATCATTCAAGAGAAAGAGAGGATTGACTCTTTGTTATAATTGTAGAAGACCAAGACATCTTGCTAAGGAATTCCCTAGTCGAGGTCCTATTTGCCTGTGTTGTAAGGCTACTGGATATGAAGTTTTAGATGGCCCTAGAATGATTGCTAAAGTTGAAAAGATGAACATGAGACCAGAAGACCATGAGGAAGGTCAAGAGACTAAGAATATGCTCAAGAACCAGAAAGAATTAGATACTGTATTATTGCAGATGAAAGAAACCCTGAATGATCACAGAGATATCAACTTATCAGAGGTATTAAAATAGAAGGAGTGCATAGAAACAAGAATAGGTGATTTCGACATAGACTATGTCCTGGATGAGGAAATATAGGTGAATATCATGACAAGAAGAACTTGGGAAATTTTGGGAAAGTCTGCTATGGTTCCTTTATTGGGAGGAATAGGATTTTTTAAAGGGAATATGATAACCCTATGTGGAAGACCTACCGAGATACCTATGAGTGCTCATGGAACTTCGACAAAATAAGAATTTGAGGTCATTAAGTTTGTTGAGAACAACACCCCATTTTATATTTTTCTAGGAAAAACTTGGGTTGAGAAAGATCAGATACGAAGGAAACTAGAAGAGGAAGCTATAGAACAAAAAAATCAAGAACTAAGAGATTTCATGGCTAGAAGAATAGCGCACTTACTGGAAGAACAGGAGGACAAGTCGAAGCTACTAAGGATGAGAGACATGGTTGTCGAAGTTGAAAGAACATGGGAAGAATTGAAATCCATACAGGAGAGTAGAGCACCTACCCCAGAAAGAGAAGAAGTATTACCCTTGAACCCTATAAAATACCCTCCATAGTGTGAAGTTACAATGCCAAGAGAATATAAGAAAAATAATGGAAGGACGAAAACAGTAACTCAAATCACAGGAAAGAAAGCCAGGAAGATTAACAAGTAGAAAGCAAAGTTAGAAAAATTACAGGAAGTTCCAGAGAGGACTTCCCAGAAGGAAGGTTTGCAGAATTGGAACTTCGTCGGGATATTCAAACAACATATATTGGAAATTCGCCACGATGAAGCAATATGACCATTGAAGGCATCCTGACCGTTAGAAAAGCGCTCCAGAATGGCTAGAAACATAGTTATGGCTGGAAAGATCACCATTGGACTGTTGGGACCATGCCATAACATATGGAATTGCATTTATTGAAGCATTCCTTCCCGTTGGAAGAATCTGTTACAACATTTTCTACTTATCCCATCGAGCATTTCACCGAGAACACTTTCTCCAATTGTGATTATCCGAGCTCGTAGAGAACTAGTTACTTTCACTTACACTTGGTACACTTGATCAGAGTGACTCAGGACAAGTCACAAGTGAGTTTTGGGGGCCTGTTGGCCCTTGACCAAGTTTTGAAGATCCTTGGTCATGTTTGACCTTTTTTGGAACTTCGACAGGCTGGTCAAAGCGGAGTGCAAGGCGAAGCGAAGATCGTGGGATCTTGGCCCCTTTTTAGGGAATTTTGGGTTTAGGGTTTATGTAACGGGTATGTGATGTCATCCCATGGGTTTACCCATGCTTTGGACCCTTTTTTAATGTATAAATAGAAGTCTAGGCGATGTAAGTAGGTGGTGCTAAGGGTGATATCATGCTAAGTGTAAGAAATGTAAGTAGTAGTGAATGTTTGTGGCTTAGTGCGGATCTAGAGGATTTGTTCATACTATGTGTTAAGACTTGCAGAGATAAGTGAAAGTGATTGTAAGAAGTTGGTGTGCAGACTATGTAAGAAGGCTTTGTGTTGTGACCTAACTCGGGGAAGGAGGATCTAGCGAGGTGCACGTAGATTTCTTGTCCTATGCAGAGTGGGTCTTGTGGCTATGTGCATTAAACAAAGATAATAAAGAGAAAAAGATTTGGTGGGTGTAGCCCCACACTAGGGGTGAACCACATATATCCTGTGTTGTGGTTGCTTTGTGCATTATGGTTGTTATGTGAGTTATGCTTAGTGTAGCAATATATGTTAGATGCATCTTATATATTAGCTTAGTGCTTAGTGATGTGAATGAATTCTATATCTAATCTATTTCTATATGCTAAGTGCTTGGATGTGTTATATCTTGTTGAATACTACGTTGTTCTGTAATTAGGGTTTTCCCCTGCAAAGTGGATAAGAGTTAAATATTAATGAATGTTAACTTCTAAGTGCTCTATTAAGTATTGTGATCACAGATCTGTGTCCCAGCTAGGTTGTAGACACTTGAGTCCTACAACCATCCCTGCCTCTACCTCAGGTGAGAATTCATCTGCTTCGCAGGTGTTGCCAAAAGGGTTGGTAGTTAGGGTTTTGTTGGTGCATTGTTGAAGTGTTGAACCCTGGGTTTTCCCCTGTGCCCACAAATACAAAGGTGGATTCTCTATTCAATTCTGGTTCACATTCTAAACTCAGAGAAAAATATTTGGTCAGCTAGATTGGATTGGAATTTCATGATCATCCTAACCCATATCCATTAGGATGGGTAAATAAGGATGTAGAGTAGTGTTAGATAAAAAAAAAATCCGATGGAAGAAATCATGGGAAACCCTTCAAGTACTTCCCCATATTTCGTGGATGGTAAACAGGGTAAACCGTCGACCTAATTACGGGCCTAACCCAGTGGGGACATCAAGTGAGGCTCAACAATATCATCAAATATCAACAATAGTTGAATGGGTATTTAACCCTGAGACCTCATTCATAATAACCATAGCACTCATCCACTTAAGCTAACCCATCAAACTTGTGTAATATCAAATTTTATAAAAATGGATACTATATTGATGAAGTGGATGTGGATGTAATACCACTTGATGTGTGTAATGTAGTGTTTGGAAGCCCCTGCATGTATATGTGGGATGAAATATTCACGAGGAGATAAAACCATTACATATTGATCAAGGATGGGAAGTCTTTCATCATCAATATCTCTCTATTAAGTGCTAACCAAGACAAGAAATTAATTAGTTCTAGTACAAATCTTGTATTACTTTTCTTAAGAGAGAATTGGATAGGTGATGAATCGATAAAAGTAAAGGAATATTGGAGGTATATACTAAAGAGAAGAAATTCCAATTGGAGGAGTTGTTACAGGGATACAGAGAAGTGTTTTTGGATCTTAAAGGGTTACCACATAATAGGGAAGTGGATCATGAGATACAGTTGTTTCCTGACTCCCCATTATCAAATATTTGATTGTACAAATAGTTTTTTCCAGAAGTAGATCAAGTGAAGAATCAATTGCAACAACTATTAGAGTAGGCAATAATCCAACTAAATACCTCACCTTATGGATCACCTATCATCATAGTACCTAAGAAGGATGGGACTTGTCGAATGCGTATCAACTACAGATCTTTGAACAAGATCATACTCAAGAACAATTCCATCTACCTAGGATTGATGATTTGTTAGATTAGTTGAAGCATGCCAAATACTTCACCAAGTTGGATCTCAAATATGGATACCACTAGGTATGATTTAAAGAATAATAAACCTAGAACATCACCTTCAAGATAAGGAAATTTTTATATGAATGGCTGGTAATGCTTTTTGGTTTATGTAATGCATTGACTACATTTTTAAATTTAATTAATGATGTATTATGTCCATTTCTAGATTCATTTGTGATAGTGTAATTGCTACGAAGGAAAAACTCTCTATGGCCAAGGGTAAACCACAACAGACAAGTATGACTACAGAAATCAACTCAATTCTAACATATGCTATATGAACTAATGTGCAAGATAATAAAGAGGCCTATCTTGATCCAATGTTTGATGATGTTCCACCATTGAGCACTTCGATCCAATGCTTTATACCTGCAATAAGTTCTTAACAAACGAGCAGAGAAAGTATATAGTGATGATATAAACGGGTTAGCACATTAGATAGCATAATCCATCAATAAACATTACAAACATGCCCATGGATAATAATCATACATTTGCAATATGCCAATAGGACGGGAAAGGAGTATTTCTATTAATAATTGATCAACAGAAGTGACAACATTACAGACTTCTATGTTGGCACGGTTCGAAACCAAGAAACCAAGTTCCTTCCAACTGGGCCTCCACCACTTCAATCCTCCACCAAAGGCAACCTCATAAGAGAGAGTCAATAACTTTCTCTCAACAATAGGGAAAGAGCTTGGGGGTTGAACACTGTGTTCAGACTTGAGGGACAAAGGGATGGTGACTCAATATGAAGTAATTTCTCCATAGTAACTTTGCTCTCAAATTTGAATGCTTTCTCCTCCTTTTTCCATAGCTCAAAATTGTTCTCTTATAGACTTCATAATGCAAATGAAGGGTTGATTCAGAACTTTTCTAGTATATGGAAGGCCAATGATCATAGATCTCTTGTCGTGACATGGAAACCCGACTCTATTTTGTATTTTCTGGAACAAATTTCGATGTATGTGGGCTATAGTGGAGCAGCCAGTGTATACGCATCTTGCATAATTGATAGGGAGCGTATATGTGGAAAAATGTATATTTTTGGCTCTGGATTCATAAAAAGGGATGACAATTTTGCATAGGGAAATGGAAAAATGCTCTCTGTGCAAGATCGTAATGGTGAGGAAAATATTGCTATAACAGATGCCCTCTAATGTGTGAGATCATAGGAGTATCTGTGATGTCCAAAATACATTATAAATAACCCAGGAGTGGAGTGGTAGAGAACCAATTGGATGAAATCGATTTCTCATTAGATTCTGTATTGACTTTGCATACATGGATACCAAGAATACAATGCAGATCCATGTGGAAAATATACCAATCAAGTGCTCGTGGCCATGAATAGGAAAATACAAATATGGTTATATGACAAAAGTTGTCATAGTCACGAACAAGGCCTAGTGAAACCAATATCAAAACCAATCTGAAGATATCTGTATACCAAGGAGTACAATCTAATATCCCATGATTACTACAGTCAAACATGTGTTGGTCCAATGAAAGTGAAGCAACAGCTCAGGAAAGTTGTGGCTACATAGTGATGTCTTCAAGTCTTCTACACTATCCACCAAGGTGCAAGTCTGCATCATGTGAATAAAGGAGTTGAGGTCGAACAGAATGAGACATCGTTTGATTATCGGTCATGGAGGTATACTATTAACAAATGCGGGACAACCTACCAATAATGAAAGTAGGTATCAAGGCACCGAGTACATTTCTACAAGTGTGAATAAAGGAGTCAGTGTTGAACACTTGAGAAATCCATTGATCAGGAGACATTGATGTATTCCCATCTGTCAATGGCGAGAGAGCCTGTCACTAATGACTAAAAGCCTCAAGGTACTCATAAAAATCTAGGTCTCATATCCAGAATAAATGAATTGAAGTCGATGGAAAGAGACCCGTTGAAGGAAGAGCATTAAGGCATCTCTCACCAGTCAGCATGAGGAACAAAGTAGGAGCTTCATGATTTGGTGGAGATCGGATGAAGAACATGTTCACGAACCAATGACCCTGTGCGTCTTTTGCGTGTACCAAGTGCAAGCGGTATATGAAAAAGACCCTCTGAATAGAAGCCAATGATGAAAATCTACTGAAAAAGGAAAGGAAACCACCAATAAGGCTAATGGCATCCAAGACACTGCATGAATCCCAAAGTGTGAATAGATGTCTTGTTGTCGAACACAAGGTAAACCACCTAGTCAATGGCCAATGATGAAATGTTGATTCTTGGGTTCAAGGTGACCTACCAATGATGAAAGTAGGGTCAGGTTACATGATAAGACTATAATATCATGAGATTTTGAGACAAACTGAGGGTATGACCGGCATGCAAAGTCAATATTTCTAAGGAGTGGCCGACGCAGGTTGATAGACTTCCTTTGAACAAGAGAATGAGACATATGGTAGACTCCGGTAGCATAGACTCAATGATGTGACAATTATATGCAAGAGGCATCAATAATGTTCTCTATAGGGACTGGAAGAGTAACCAGTCCGTAGAGAAAACTCTGTAACGCGATCAGCTTCCTAAGGCCATGCTAAAACCAAAATTATGATGACACAAGGACTCAGTAATTTTTTTCTCTGTTCAAAGACGACACAACTGATGCCAATTATAATATAGTACTCCCTTCCCACCCATGTTTTTTTTTTCATAACAAATGAATGCTATGATACAGAGGAGGGAACGAGTGTCACAAGTAAGAAAAACTAGTTCCAGCAGTGGAACGTACCTATGATCAATGCAGGGGAATGCATGCGGGAGATGGACACTTAGGGTGATGTTCCCTCCAGGGCGTAGGGTGTCAAATTACGAAGGATATAAACAAGGCTCTGCTTGGTTGAGGATGCAAAAACTGCTTAGGAAATGGTTTATAATGCAATGCGAGAACCGACTAAAGGCTCAATACTGCAAGTGAGGGAATGAGATGCAATCACAAATTAACGCCAAAAAATGTCCTTTTTATGTCTTTTAGTCTACTTCGTGTGAAAAAGGGGTAAACTTGTGCCAAATATACGTCGTTTCAAATCCAATTTACGAGTGTGAAAAAGACAAGTTCACTTGGCAATCTTTCCTATTTTTGATAACGAGTCGAATAAGAGCTTAACTAAGACTCGTGACCTTTTGAATCCAATTTTAATGAGTGTGAAAGGGACAAATCACTCAGAAATCTTTTCTATTTTTTATAACGAGTCAGAAAAGAGATTAATTAAGACTCATTTTGCTATCTTAATCAACATGTAAAGGGGGAGGCCAAGGCTCCCATCTCGGTCTTCTGCGTAAAGTCAGTATCTCACAGATAACTAACAAAAGCTTGGGAAAACCTAAGGCTCTCCAAGTTGAGGAGGAGAAATTGATAATGGAGGATACAGTCTCCGTGATGGTTCAGATAATGTCTCTTAAATGAAAAGGCATAGGTGGGGGAATGAGATGACCCATTAGATCGTTCCAATCGAAGGGAACTTCGTCAGGACTTGGAAAAAGAACGTTATGGGAAAGAATAAATCTCTCTCATTCAGAAGGGGGAGGATTTGAAATGTTGATGACATGACTAAAAGGTGAATCATTCTCTTCAGGGAGAGTAGGGTTGACTAGAGATTGCACTGGTGTGGCCACTTCTTCAATTATAGGTTGAAGAGGATGCATAGTAACGGGGGCAAGAGACGCTTCCCCCTCGACAAAGGGGGTGGGGTCAGAAGAAGATTTCACTAATGGAATCATCAAGACAATCAAAGGAGAAGTGGTGTGAGGAGAAACCATGGAGGCCTCAGAATTTGAAAGGCTCTTGGGTGAGCCCCACACTTCTAGTGTCCTGACAGTAACCGGGCACAAACGAGTAAGGTGACTTGACTCACAAGTCCTACAAAGGGATTTAGGTTTACGTCTGAGACGTCTAGGATTCTCGATGTAACTAGCAAGGGAAAGAGAGTCATTTCCTGTATGATGAATAGAGGTGGGAGATGTGACACAACTATGATTTGGGGTAAAAAGAATTCTTCCCCCAACACAATTGGTAGAGGTTGGGGGCAAGTTGTCGACATAGTTTGTAGAAAAATTCGAGCCATCTCCGACATGACTGGCAGAGGTTGGTGATGGAGCACTAGTATGACTGATAGTGACTGGGCTGGCGATAGATTGTGGCATTTTATTCCAAGGTCCGGGGAAATATTGATTCTGAAAAATTGCAAGCCAGGAAGGATCTTGGTGTACCCCCTGCCCCAACCCAGAAAAGTGTTGGTTCACGCGGCCAAATTGGTCTTAAGAGGTTTGGACGGGCATCTTCACTGAGGTATGTGAAGAGACCGAGGTAGGATAA
>JASDQU010735774.1:0-10370 GCA_032191745.1 Picea mariana | reverse complement strand
TTAAAGAGAAAATGCATGGATTGTTAAGGAACCTGATATATAAATTCTACTATGTATAAATTAAATAACTCAAGAAGAATACCAAGCAACCAAGAAAATGGCCCAGGTTTCAAGGACAACAAGGATGAAAAACAAAGAGAAAGACTACTCCCAAAAATTCAACTCCCAACAAGTTTCCTGTCAACCTAGAGAAACTCAACAGGCACTACAGAGTCCTAAGAAGGCTTAGCAATCCTCAAAACTCACCCAACAATCACTAAACCAAGTAAACAAGCAAAGGGAAGTGGTATACGTGACTGTTCAGGAGAACAGGGCGTATATACGCATCCTGCAGTGAGAAAACAAGTGGGTATACATGACTGTCTGGGAAAAAGGAGAGTATATTCTTTAAACCAAGGCTAGGCAAAGGAAAGAAGGCTGAAAACTCAAACCTAGAGTGAACAAAATCTGTCAAGCAGTGATACGACAAGAAACAAAAAGGAAAAAGAGAAATGCAGGAAGAAAAAGTACTTCAACTCTTAGAAGGAAGATCTCTCCCCAGTGGAGTCGCCAATTCTGTTATGAGGGAAAAAATCTTTATGGCCAAGGGTAAACCACAACAGACAAGTATGACTACAAAAATCAACTCCATTCTAACATATGCTATATGAACTAATGTGCAAGATAAGAAAGAGGCCTACCTCGATCCAATGTTTGATGATGTTCCACCATTGAGAACTTCGATCCAACGCTTTATACCTGCAATAAGTTCTTAACAAACGATCAGAGAAAGTATATAGTGATGATATAAAGGGGTTAGCACATTAGATAGCATAATCCATCAATAAACATTACAAACATGCCCATGGATAATAATCATACACTTGTAATATACCAATAAGACGGGAAAGGAGTATTTCTATTAATAATTGATCAGCAGAAGTGACAACATTACAGACTTTTGTGTTGACACGGTTTGAAACCAAGAAACTAATTTCCTTCAAACTGGGCCTCCACCACTTCAATCCTCCACCAAAGGAAATCTCATAAGAGAGAGTCAATGAGGTTCTCTCAACAATAGGGAAAGATCTTGGGGGTTGAACATTGTGTTCAGGCTTGAGGGAAAAAGGGATGCAAACTCAATATGAAGTAATTTCTCTAGAGTAACTTTGCTCTCAAAGTTGAACGCTTTCTCCTCCTTTTTCCATAGATTAAAATTGTGCTCTTATAGCCTTCAGAATGCAACTAAAGGGCCAATTCAAAACGTTTCCAGTATATGGAAGGCCAAGGATAAGAGATCTCTTGTCGTGACATGGAAACCTAACTCTATTTTGTATTTTCTGGCACAAATCCTGATGTATGCGGGTTGTAGTGGAGAAGCCAATGTATACGCATCTTCCATAGCTGATAGGGAGCGTATATGTGGAAAAATGTATATTTTTGGCTCTGGATTCATCAAAAAGGGATGACAAGTCTGCATAGGGAAATGGAAAAAGGCCCTATGTTCAAGATAGCAATGGTGAGGCAAATCTTGCTATAACAGTACTTACATGATATATTAGTTCAAATTAGGGGAAATTTGAGGTCTAAAATGGGCCTACTAAGGAAAATAATAAAATAAGAGATATGAATTTTCAAAGGGAAAGAAAGGAAACTATTTTTTAAATTGTATTTTCATCTAATCTCCCTCTAGGTTTACTCAAATTTCAAGTGTAGGCACTTGTTGGATGTGGAATTAAATTATGCATCCAACAAATACCCACTTTGCATACTTTTGATAGACCCACAGTGAGATAAACTAGAAATACATGAAAAACCGTGTTTCTTTTAATTTTTTCTTGTATTTCCAATTTATCTCATTGTGGGTCTATCAAAAGTAAAAAAAATGGGTACTCATTGGATGTGAAATTTAATTCCAAATCCAACAATTGCGTACACTTGAAATTTGAGTAAACCTATAAGGAGATGAGTCAAATATATGATTAAAAAAATAGTTTTCTTGCTTTCCCTCCAAAAATATTTACCCTTATGGTTGACATCATCATCTTTAATCCTATTGGTTCTTTCAAAGTTGATTTTGATAGTACATTTTTTTTTTGAGGACTATTTTTTACCTCAAAATTCCCCTAATTAGTATATATCTGCCTAGGAAGAGCATATGTCACATCTCATGCAGGTGTTAAAGACTCTAAAAAAGTTTCAGCTACTAGCTAACCTTAATCAATTTGAGTTTGCTCAATAGTCATTGGTGTATTTGGAGTATGTGATTGGTGGAGGGAAAATCAAGATAGATCCCACTAAGATGGAGGCCATTCTCAAGTGGTTATTTCCTAATAATGGCACTAAATTGGAGTTTTTTTGGCACAACGTAGTACCTACAGAAGTTTATATCATCATTTTCAAATGTAGCTACACCACTTAATGTCATAACAACTAGTGGTAAGAGTTTTTAGTTGGGGGATGATCCAAGTGGATATTGGTGGCCACCCACCTCTTCCATTGACTCAACACAGTTCTCCATCTTGGAAATTTTATTATGATTTTCTAGGATTTTCTTGGTCCTAAACTTTCGGGGTCATTTTGAGGCCCTAAATGGTGTTTCTGGGGAAATTTCAGGGCCTAGGTTTTGCTTTGACACACAACAGCTATGATGCAATATTATAGTCCTTATTTAGAGATTTACAACGAGCTAATATGCACATCAAGCAAAGATTATATGTGAAAGTTTCACCACTGGGAAGTTGATGTAGAAACTAACCACCTCGCTCCCATAAACACCTTTTTGGCACTTCACCCCTGAGTGTTAGGGTTTTGGACCTTTAGGGTTCTTTATTTATTCTAAAAGGCCATCCTTTTGGCCTCTTGTATTATCTTTTTGCAAATGAGAATAACCGACATCTCTCTCTCTCTTAAGAGATAAGATACCATTGTTCTAGCCAGTTTGTGTTCTACAATGTTCTGTTATTTTATTCATTAAAAAAAGTTGGATTTTCACTGTATTATTGTGCATTTTGTTATATTCCTATGTGTGTTTTATTTTGTTCCCTATACAATTTTAATCAAGGGAGAATTGGTAGAAATCTTTCGATGAGATGAAATGGAAGATTAGTCAATCACCAGTTCTTGCATTTCCTAATTTTCAAAATCCTTTCGAAGTGGAGGTGGATGTAAGTGGATATGTTATGGGAGTAGTGTTGATGTATGGAAGTAAGTTGGTATGCTATTATTCTGAAATGTTTCATGGAGGAGATAGGGACTACTCTACTTACAATAAGGAACTCTACACTAGGATTCAAGAAGTTAAAAAGTGGAAGCACTATCTGATGGGTAAGGAAATCATTATCCTCGCTAATGACCATCCACTACAATAATTGTAGGCCCAGAGTAAGCTTCATCAAACTAGACATTACAAGTGGATGGAGTTTTTGTAGAAATTTCATCTTGTCATAAAAAATAAGAAGGGAAACACTACTAATTTGGTATACATTCTTTCAAGGACACCCACATCAAATATTACATCTTTGGGAAATCTTATGCAAATGTATCCTTTTACCCATTATGCATAAAAAGAGGCATGCATGGAAGATGAGGACTTTAAAGAGGTGTTTCAACAACTATAGGGCCAAATTTGTGTACAATAAGGTGAGGTAAGGTTAACTATAATCTCTAAAATGGGTTTCTCTACAAGATATACAATATCTATGTTCCTAAAGGTGAAAAATTGAAACTTATCAAAGAGGCTCACACCTCCAAGGTTGCAAGACATTTTAGTGTTAGGAAGACAATTGCCAACTTACAAAGGTATGCATATTTTCCCAAAATGAAAGAAGATGTTGCTCAATTTATTAGATGATGCATATTATGTTGTACCAATGAGCCTAGTAACATAAAATAAGGTTTATACCATCCCTTCTATGTACCCACTAGACCCTAGTATAGCATCTCCATGGATTTTGTGGGCAGTTTTACAATAACCAAGATGGGACATGACTATTTGTTTGTGGTAGTTGATAGGTTCAAATAGATGTGCATTTTATTGCCTTGTAAAAATACCATCAAAGGAAAATAAGTAGCAAACATTTTCTTTTAAAAGGTATGGGTGCTCTTTAGGATACCAAGGAGCATCATAACAAATAAAGATACCAGATTTCTCAATGCCTTTTGGACTACACATTAGGAGAAGATGGACACTAAGTTGAGGAGATATATAGTTTTCCATCCACATATAGATGGGTAGATGGAAGTAGACAACATGACATTGGTTCAAATTTTGAGAGATTACAATCATAAGCATTCAAATACCTAGGATGAAAATTTTGTTTATATTCGATACTCTGATAACATAGAAGTTCACACTTATACTGATATGTCCCTTTTTGAAACTTGCTTTGGGTATTTTTCACCATCACCCTTGGATGTTGTATATGGAAAACAAGGAGGAGTGATGGAAAAAATTTAAGGAGATGCATTACAAGAAAAAAAAATTGTTGAAAAGATTACATAGATCCATTTTAAAGTATACGAGACATTGAATAAGTCACGGGAAAAGTACAAGGCTCAACATGATGAACATAGAATTGAGAAAAAATTCAAGATGGGAGATGGAGTTTGTTTGCATCTAAGAAAATAAATGTTATAGGGTCTTGATAAGAATATTAAGGCTCCATGGTATGTTCCTTTTTAAGTAATGGAAAAGGTAGGTGACAATGCCCATAGACTAAGTCTACCCCCATATATGTGCATTCACTCAATTGCAATGAATGTGGACAATCTGAAACTCTATGAGCCTTCCATGTTGGATAAGGAAACTAAGGAGAAGGTCCTACCTACTATAGGACTTAAAACCATAAGATCAAGTAGGATTGGAAGAACACAAAGTTTTTTATAAGAACTCCAAAACTACTAGATAAGGGTGGCATAAACTTTGGCAGATATGGTTGAAAGGGAAACTTCCTGGCAAGGTCAAACAGTATTCTAGAGAGAAGGTAGAAGAAAACTTTCCCCGCCTCATTCAGAAAAACACTTGGGGACCAAAATCCTCCCTAAAATGGGAGTATGATTTGGAATGAATCATTATATAATTTTTCATCCATCATGATACTTTATGTGAGAAAAAATTATAAGAATTGGCTTGCAAGGCCCATTTTAGGGGCAAGTCCTAGTTTGGTGATTAGGGGTCCAAAAAATTGCAAAGTAAGCTTGAGGCATCGAATAACATGTTTTTGTGTTAAAACTTTGTGATTTTATCTCCCACCAACTTGACATTGTTATACGCATTGTAAGCTTTCAATGGTGCAAAAATCATCTCAATCAAAGTTCATATGTAGAAGTTATGCCTCCTGCAAGTTGACCTATCATGTTAACCACCATGGAACCAAGTGGATGACATATCATCCCCCATTACTCACACATGTGGGTATATTCATGTGTGTAATTTTTAGAATATCATAGAGGCTCCAAAACCCTAATACTAATTGAGGGTTGAGGCATGCAAAACCCCTAACTCTAACCCTATATGCCTATCAATCTATGTTAAATACTAGACCAATAGGAAGAGAAGGGGTTACATTATTTTGGTATTGTTATTGCTCCATATTTGATAAGATAATATATAAATAGGATGTTGAAGCATAATATATGAGGTATAAGATTTTGTAGTAGTAATCCAAGCCACAATGTCCATGGCAACTCCATAATGAGTGCCCATTCTTTGTACTTTCATTTCATAACTGACAAAAGGAGAGAAGAGCATATGACTCACCTTATAGTTGGGTTTTGTCCTGTATTGGGTTTCCCAGGTCACATATTGTGTTCATTTTTGTGGATAGTGTGTTCTTTTTCTTGTTTCTTTCAATTTGTTTTCAGTTATTTCCATATTTTTTGGCAATATGCTAGTAATAATAAATAAGAGATCTAAGGTAATAAACTACATAATAAAATATTTCAGAATATTGTAAGATAAGTTGTGTCAAAATATTCTAGTGGAATATCCATGGTAGTTTGTAAATTAGTCACAATTTAATATCTAGTTTGGTTAAGTACTAGACCACTTGCGGCTAACCCAACAAGTCATTGATCCTAGGAAGGGTACTAATTCTTGAGAGTAATATTATTTAAATATATATATATGATTTACATTCTCCAAGTTTGATCCTTCTTAGGAACTATGATGATACATTACCCAAATGTGAGGTACTTGGTCATATGATTCCCCACACCAACACTTGCTACAACTTCTTCTTCTCTTAATATTCTTCTAGTATGGACAATCTATCTAGTCTTATGGTAATGGAGAGTTATGAAATAGTTGTATCTTATGCTCCATTTCTCTCTTAAGTGGTATCCATTTAGGTTCTTGGAACACTTGTTGTGCACCTACAAAATATTCTCCACTTGGTGTTTTTCTCTTTATTACATCTCTCTAAACAAGCCTTCACTTCTACCAATTCATCTCCTTGCTAATTTTTTCTCAATAAAAATATTAAAAAATTCACACTTGAGCTAATTAGTTTCTTGGCTTGGTTATAACTTACTAAAGACATATTAGACTTTTAACCTTTGTGCAATGATGATGAAATTTTTTCCATCATTTGCTAGGTAATATTAGATTTATCTCCTCATGAATATATTATCTTTCATGTACAAGTATGGGCTTTCAAATACTACACAACACACATCAAATGGATTCGCATATGCCTCCACTTCATCACTGTAATTTTCATTGATTGTAAATATAATATTCCATTCCTTGGTGAATCATATATCCACTTCCCAATTTACCTATCCCAATGGGTATGTGCAAGGATGGTCATGTATTTCCAATCAAATCTTACTTAATATATCACCTACTATGAGGTTTATTGTGGACCAAAGTCAAATAGAGCATCCAACTTTGTATTCTTGACTTGAATATTGATACAGAAGAGCTTGGTAATATTCTTCTCTTCCTTATGATGGAGGTTACTCATGTTCACCTCCCTTTACATTTCAATATAGTTCATCTTCTCATCCACATACTAGTTTCTCTCTACCGAGATTCCCAAATCCATGCCTATCATGTTCATCTTCTTTGGTATTTATTATGGTTCTTTGGTTTCAACTCATGATGTGTCTTGAAAAACTTGTATTTTTTACAAATCATATATGTTATAGTGGTTACAATGTTTTTTTGGATCATTACATAGATGTGTAGTGGAATCAATCTTCTTTCCCTCCTTGGAAGTGCCTTACTAGTTTGTTCCCTTGGAACCACTTGGTTTTACTTTATTCTTTTCATCTCTAAATATTTTTCTTGTACACAAGTTTCATCAATGGTCGTAGGTTTTAAAAGCATCACATGCCTCCTTAAATAATTGTGTAAACCACCAAAATACTTGATTATTTCAATTGGGTTCTTAGGTATATTCCCAACTGAAAGGTGTGTTTTCTAAACTTGATAGTGTATTTCTATCAATAGTAGTGCCAAAAAATCCTCTAGTTTGTTTCATATCCAATAAGGTAAAATTATGACTTGATGAGACCTATAAAAACCTTCCACTTAGTTACTAATCATTTCCCTTCCAACATAAGTCTCTCCATATAGGTTTTTCGCCAAGTTTAGGAATAACCCTCCAACGTTAATTGATTAAATGATATATTCTTCTCTGGTTATAGGTGAAATAGAATTCTAAATGTTGCAACCAATTCTTAAAATTCATAGCATTAGCCTCACCTTGTTTGATGTCCACTTTGAAAAATAACTAAAAAGTTGTGTTACTAGAGCTCAATTTTTCTTTCTCTATACCTTCTTTATCTTCAATTTTTCCATTAGATCCAATTTCTTTATTAGAATAAACAATATTTCTACAAGTTCCAAAATTAATTTCTAGAATTACCATCAATACTATCATACTATTAGTGATTTCAAAGACGTTATCTTACAGTCTTACAAATCTCTCCTCCAAGTCATCCTTTGGATTACTAATTTACTCATCTACCATGGTTAGGGTTTGAGTTGGCATTCTTCACTTTCCCAATGTAGATATTTGGATCCTACAAATCTTCCACAAAAACCCCAAAGAAAACTAATCTCAACCCAATATGGTCAAATATGGATATCCCATAATACAACTTATCACAACAGATCTTAGCATGTTGTTTCAAACATATTGAGATTATAATACTCTATCATGTAGTGATTATTTAGGATCAAATTATAATATTAGAAGTACATTTTTTTCTTTATGAATAAGAACTAATAAAATAAGAACAAAACTATAGAGTAAAAAGTGCACACCATTAACACATTGAACATAGTTTGTGCTCTAGAGAAACTTGTGAGGGTGAAAAACCTAACAAGAAAGAAGACCCATAGTGCCATAGTGCCCATCTACTCCGTAGTGAGTGATTGTTCCTACATATTTTATTCTAAAATTAAAATGAAAAATAGAAATAAAGATAATCGCTCACTATAGAGTATATGGGTGCTAAGCCTTGAATGAATAGTACATGATTACTTCCTTCCTCTACTCTACTTATATATCCTACTCCTTTTCTCTTATCATATATAGAAAAAAAAATCAATACAATGTGAATGTAACCCCTTTCTCTTATAGAAGCTAAGTTTTAGCATCTCCTCATAGCCATTAATGTTAGGGTTAGGATTTTATCATGCCCTAACTTCCAATTAGGGTTGGATTAATGTTGGAATTCAACACTCATCCTTACCTTGCAAACCAATAATTCATTGCACCAAAATATTTTCAATTCCTTTCAATTTACATTCATACTAGAAATAATAAAAAACACGCTATATATTGAATAACAAGTAACACAATGCAACCTATAAAAACATAATTAAAATTATACAATAAAATAAGATATGTTTAGTTGAAATAAAACAAGTGTTAATAAAATATATAATAATAATAATAATCTAATTTTAAGGTCACGACCAAGATAGACACCAAATTGATGTATGAGACCCCCTTTTTTGTGGGGCAAGGGACCCCCTCCGCACAGTGATTTGACTTCTAAAGTCTACGGAGGTATGCATACCCTAACCCCCTCTACATTTGAACTTGTGACCTCTTAATGTGAAAACCCTAAAATTGATTTTAAATGGTAAGTTTAATTAAAATTAATTGTGACGTAACAAAGATAAATGCTCTGTAGTAAGTACCATGTGTTTTTAACATAATAAATAAGTTATCTTTGTTAGCCTTCTTAACTATTTATTAGCCTATGTAAACAACAACACTCTTTTATTGGATATATAGTATTGAATTGTAACACACCCAAGCCCCTAAGTACCCTTTTAAGGGGTGGGGTATTAAATTTTCTCTTTTCCTAACCTCCTCGGATCCCTTTAAAATGGACATTGTCATCTTCTTCTTGCTAAGATATTTCCAATGACTATAAGTTTGCTCAAAACATAACTCTGGATCAAAATTTATGGCCCTTTGAAGTTTATGGGCCTTTAATGGTCAAGTGTCTCTATATTTCCATGTGGCTCTACGTCACCGTGCCCATCCAACATGGCACTGATGTGTCCTACCTTTTCCTCCATGCAGGGCATCGTCGGCATGGCGCCTGCCACCTAGCCATCATACCCTCGACACTTTTGGCCACGACCTTCTTCGCACATAACAATATGCTTTTCATTCTCCTAAGACATGATTTCACTAAATAATGACACATGTCCTTGGGTCAACAAGATCGCAAGAGATCGAAATCTCAGGACCTTGGCCCTTTTACTATTCATATATCCAAAAAGGATTAATCTGAGATGAGCAGAAACCTAGGTATACATGGAACTACTATAAACTTCCATGTGGCATAACACATGGCTTAGAATCACTTGCCACCTAGTGTGGCATACTACCACTATCTGACACCTAGCATGACACATGGAATAACCCATACTTGACAGGTGGACCTACCACTGTCTGCCACCTGGCATGACATGTGGCACTTGTACCACTCAACATATGGCACCAATTTCCCCTATGTATCTCCGTCCAAATATGCCAAATCAAGGTGACACATGGCACCACTGAGGGGTGACATGTGGCACCACTGAAGGGTGACATGTGGTGCTCCCGCATCACAACATGTGTATCATTCGTCAAGTGAGACGTACCATCAAACATTGGACATCGAGACTTCTCCTGTGTGGCATGGGATTCGAGAACCCCCAATGCCCAAGAATTATGAAGTGATAAACCAACTTAATCCTATGGATTAAGTGGTGATTAGATGGTTAACCTTTGGATTATGGCTCCATGAGATCTATGGATGAAATCTCATGTAGGTAGATCTGATGGCTACCATGCTCTCTTTCACAATCTCAACATACCAATGGCCTTGAAGATTGGATAGTGGAGATCAGAGCATCCATCCACAGATCGACG
>JASDQU010735773.1:120023-135772 GCA_032191745.1 Picea mariana | reverse complement strand
ATTTGTTTTACATGTGTTATGTTATGCTTTAAACATTGATTAATGATATTATACATGATTTTATGCAAAAGGATAATAAGATGATATGGAAGCTTGAACAAAAATAAAATAAAAAAATATATGAATAAGCCCTAAGGTTATTGCAATGATGACAAATGAAGGGTGATGGACCTAGCTTCTAGTCTATGCACTTTGGTTAATGGATTATATGTGAAGAATATATGGTAACGTTATACATATGGTTGTTGTTAAAGTTTTGATATGATTCGGGGTGGCGCACTATGCAATAGATATAACTTCAGATATAACAATGGATATGTGTTTGAATTAATGGTTGATGTTATGGTAATGGGTTGGCTTGTACGTTGAATTGAGTAGGGATGGGGGAGGAAGCGACATGCATTTACTTCATGTCACTCAAACAACCCTTGACCCTGTCACCCTAGCCATAGTTGCATTTGGTTTTTTTGGCTCTAGTGGTTGTGGAGGCTCTGCGATTTCTGGTTTTGAAAAGAAAATACATGCCAACTCTTCCCTCAAGTGAGTTTTCCAGGTATGGCTCCTTTACTTTCCATCCATGATGGTCCCTCTGTGTTATGAATTTATTTTTTGGCTCAGGATTGCATGAGTTCTGTGTTTATCTTAAGTTTTGACTGTGTATCAATGTCGTGCTTATGGTTTCTTCTGTCAATAGTATGTAATGTTGGCGTTTTAAAAGAAAGGAATGCATTTTATTGCTTTGTGAAGCATGTGCATTGGTTATTTGTTTAAAACATGTCATTCAGCTTGGGGTTTTATTCTGGTTATCTGTGGAAAATTATGACAATGGTGTAACAAGATTTGAGTTTTTATTGATCGGGTTTTTACCACCAGTTTGGGTATTAGTTGCTATCACTCCTTTCCTCTCGGTGGTCGTTATGTTTCATTCTTCCGGGTTGCAATGCAGACTGTTAAGAGTTGGATTGTTATTGATTTTTTTGGCTAAGCCCCAAGATGGAATTTACTTCAATGCCACTGTTTCCAAAAGTGTTGCACAATTTTTGGCACAGGGGCAGACCCAGGGTTCAACGCTACAACAACACAATAACAAAACCCTAACTACTGGCCCTTTTGGCAACACCTGCAAAGTAGATGAAGTCTCATCCGAGGTAGAGGTAGGGGTGGTTGCAGGATGCCGATGTATGTAACCGTAGCTGGGACATAGATATGTGATTGTAACACTTTAACAGAGCACTTAGCAGTTACAGTTCATCAATATTCACCTTTATCTTAAAGCGCAGAAAAACCCTAATAACAGAACGATGCAGTATTCACACAGATCCAAATCAATCACTAAGCACATCAACATAGGTTAGATATAACATTCATTCACATTATTCAGCACTAATCTATCATATCAGATTCATCTAACATGCATCATCGCACTAATCATTCAATCACATATACAAGAGAACAACCAAAACACACAAAGCAACCACGACACAAGATATACGTGGTTCACCCCCACCCTATGGCTACGTCCACCAGTTATTCTTCTCTTTATTGTCTTCTATCAATCTTCTACATTCACAGAGCCTTGAGATATTACTCCGTAGAGGACATGAGATCTGCACACTTCACTAGATCCTCCTTCCCTGAGTTACATCACAAAGCCTTCCACAATCTCTTATGATCACTTGCACTTAGCTCTGCAAGTCTTACATAGTATGCATAAAGCAATTACAATTACCACTTGCACTTAGCACCTAGCATCACATAGATGTCTCCCTTGCCCTATCACTTAGAAAGGTATTGAGTTACTTCCTACATCGCCTAGACATCTATTTATACATTACAAAATCGAGCCTAAACATGGGTAAACCCATGGACCGACATCCCCATACCCGTTACATAAGCCCAAAACCCAAAAAGCCCTAAAAAGGGGCCGAGATCCCACGATATCCACTTTGACTTGCGCTCTGCCTTCGACAACCTGTCGAAGTCCCAAAAGTAGGTCAAATATGACCAAGGATCCTCAAAACTTGGTTAAGGGCCAACAATCCCCCAACACTCACCTATGACTTGTACTGAGTCACTCTGGTCTGGGTAGCTCTACTTCAAATGCCCAAGATCAAGCTACTTCGACTTGTTTTTGTTCCGCAAACTCCTATTCAATGAAATCTTGGATAACTGCTTTGTTGACACGTCCCTCCGAGCGCTATTCAGCTGCAGTGACGACTTGCTCTAGTTCTGTTCCCCAACCTTCAATTTATGTGAATAGTTGGCAAGCCTCATCCTGTATTGGTTGGAGCCTCTGAGTCACTTCCATGACTTTGCTCTGAATGGTGTGGACCTACTATTGAATAGTGGATATTCTTGGGATCGCTTCATCCTCTCAATGACTGACACGGGCTTCAACTGCACATGTCCTATTTCTCCTTGCTTCTTTGCCTCCTGGAGCTATGACTCCAATGCCTTTAATTTAGAATCCTTAGTGAGTCACTCATAAGTCTAGGCACTACGATCACTTAGTTGTTTATATTCGATGGTGAGGGCATTGATTCTTTCAACTACGCTTTGAGAAGTTGCTTCTCTTTGATTTTGTACATCCGGCGTAGTGCTGGGCACTATTCATAGCTCTAAGCCAACTATTCTTTGTTGTAGTTGTTGGATAGATTTCGTGAGCTACACAACTTGATGCTCCACTTGGACTTTTGTCTTTGGCTCTAAGCTTGTCACAGAGGGAAGTGCTCTATCGACTGCTTCTTTGACTTCAAGTTGTTTTGTGAGCAACTGTACTTTTTCTTGCTTGGCCTGTGCCCTCTCTTCTTCAAACTTGGCTTGAAGGTCCTCCTTCTCCTTTTGTGCAACATGCCATTTCTCTACCATTTCTTCCTGGGCTTGTGTTAGGGATGTTGTGGCCTGGTCTTTCTCAGCTTTTGCTCATCGAAGGTGAGCTTCGATTGCATAAACAAGTCTGTGGAGTTGGGTAGGCTCATCTACCAACTCTGGTTCTTCTGATGGCGGGGGCGCAGTGGATACTGTGTGAATGGATTGAAGGGCCTGCTGTACCCCTCTAAGTTCAACCTCGATTCTATTGTACATATCCTCCTACTTGCATTCATGTTTCTGTAAGATGTCCTGCGAGGCTGCGATGATAAAGTCGAAGTCATCTACAGTTAGCACAGTCTGCATCTTAGTCAAGGTGGCTCTGGATTTCTTTCGGGAAGTGGGTTTCTTGGGGGAAACCTTCCTTTTCTTCAGGGGATTAGCTTCATCAACAAGATCTTTTGGCGGTGTTACTTCGCCTTGCTTCTACTAATCTTCTCTACCATTTGTCTCTTCTACTTCATCATCACCCCCTCGACCAGGTGATACTGAAGAAGTTTCTTCCGATGTGCTGCTCAGGTCTTGGACTTCTTCAACCTTCTTTCTTCTGCTGGTTCAAGGTGTGTCGTGTTTTTTGTGAGCGGCCTCTGAGCTGTCAAGTTAGGGATTAGACATCTTTGCAGGGTCAGTAGGAATGAGGAGATCTATAGATCAGTCCTTGGTTATCTCTTCGAGGTCCTCCTCTGTGAGCTTATAGTATGACTAAAGCTCCTCTTTATGTTCTTCTACTCGTGCATTGATATAGATGAAGTGCAGATTTGTGCAGAAATTCATGAGAGGTATGAACCAGTACAGGGTGTTTGGTGTCATGTGAGGGACAACTTCGATGGCCCTATTCAGTTGGAGATAGTATGTTTGGAAGATTGCGCTTGACTTCCACTATTTTCCCATATCACTCGAGTACCAGAGTGTGGTGAACTTCACAATGAGTGGCTCAAATGACTCGATGTCCGGGAAGGTCGCACCTTTCGGCATCTCCCAAGCGGTAAATGCGATGAGGATCGGGAGCCAACTAAAGTGGAATTCATATCCCTGATCCTGAGCTTCACGACAGTCTAATTCTAGGTGGTTGACCAAGTACTTCACCCAGTTCATCTGGAGTCCTTCTACACATTTCCCGGTGAGGTCAACAACAAATCCTGTGACCTGTGTAGGTCTATTCTATCTTACGATTTTTCCTGCGATCAGCTGGCAGGCCAGGTGCACTGTGCCATTCTAGATGGAATATACCTTGTAGCCTCACGTCCCCTTTTCTACATCGCCATATGTGACTTTGATATTTTGTGCCAATGCGTGATTTGTAGCCTTCCCTTGGTAGAAGTCTTGTGGGTCGAGTCCTTGCATGCTCAATCCAGTGATCCTATGGATCAACCTCAGATCGACTATGATGCGTCAGTCTAGCGATAGGTAGCCTCCATGGTAACATGAGAGCAGGAGATTAACACACGCGTTAACCACCTAGTGACTTACAAAGTGAAAAATATTCATTACATTCAAGAGGGTGGATTGCGCGAGGTTCATAATCCATGGCTGGGGGATTATTTTCGAGTTCTTCCCCTCATAGTGGTCAAGTATTTGTAAGGAGTGAGCATACTATGGTTCTTGCGGTCTCCTAGGTTGAAGTCATTGAACTTCAACGTCACGATATTATCCTGTTGTGTTCTAACTGCACGTATCCCCTTCGGGAGGTACGCAGTAACCATGGTGTAATCAAAGTCCCTTGGGACACTGTCACGACTCACCGTGCTAGCCAGAGGTGGGATGTAGTCTGGTAAAGTGGTCGGGATTAACTTTGCGTTGGCTAGGTCATCTCTGTGCTTGGTTCTCTTCTCTGCTACCGGTCGGGATGGTCTGGATCCACGAGCAGTGGACAAAGAGGCTTGCACTCCTCTCGTCAACGATGCTTGAATACCTGTAGACATTACTTTCTTGGCTATGAGATCAATGAGAAATTATTCAATGGATTTCTCTGCAGTGCTGAGCTCGTCTGACATGCACACTTAGATCGGATAACTTGGGTGGATGAATGAGTGTGCAATGTAATGGAACAGGTGTCGATCTCAATAAACATAGTGTGGTAGCAATGAGTTGGCTTGGATACAATTATCAAAAGTGTTCTCAGTGCAATAGTCGATGGTCTAAGTAGACGCGATGGAACGGATCTCTCCAATAGATGAGAGGTCTTCATCAATGTGGTTCTATCCGTTGCGACGCGGTCCCAATGGTTTGATGGTGACTCTTCGGGCCATTACTACTGTTCTAACCATTCAGGTCATTGGGATAACGGTTATAATTCTTCCAACGGCTATATTGCTTCGCCATGGCGAAGTGCCATGTTGCACTATTCTGATATCCCGATGAAGTTCCAGTCTTGCAAACCTTCCCTCTGCAAAGTCCCCTCTGAGACCTTCTGTAACTTTTCTATCTTTGCTCTCTTTTTACTGAGTTTTCTAGCTGCCTTCTTCCCAGTGATCTTCGTCTCGGTATTCCTCTTTCCATTCTAATTCTTATCTCCTTTTGGCATAGTAAATTTGTGTTGTTGAGACTCTTTCATAGGGTTGGAGAGAAATATGTCTTTTCTAGATGGGGTAGGCACTTCAATTTTCTATGGGTCTTCTTGTGTTCTTTCAACTTCGACATCCAAGTTTTTGGTGCTAAGTAGCTTCAATATATTCTCCTGTTATTCAATCAAGTGTGCTATCCTCTTAGTCATGAAATCTTTTAATTTTTGTTGCTTCTGCTCTAAGACTTCCTCTTTTTTTCTTCTGGCCTGATCCTTTTCAATCCAAGGTCTTCCTAGTAATATAGATATCTGGGTGAGTATTCCACATAGGGTTATCAACTTTCCTCTAAATAATCCTATTCCTCCCAATGAAGGAATCATAGCAGAATTTCCTAAAGTTTCCCAAGTTCTTTCTATCATGATATTCACCTGTGTTTCTTCATCCAGAACACAATCAATGTCGAAGTCTCCTATTCTTGCTTCTATGCATTCTCTTTCTTTGAATATCTCTGATAAGTTGATATTTCTGTGATCATCTAGGGTTTCTTTCATTTGTAGTAATACATTCTCTGATTCTTTCTAGGGTTCTTCCATGGTCTCAGTTTTGTAACCTTCCTCGAGGCTTTCTTGTCTCATATTCATTCTGTCAAGCTTAGCAATCATTCTAGGGCAATCTAAAACTTCATGATCCATAGCTTTACAACAAAGACAACTAGGTCTTCTACTAGGGCATTCCTTAGCAAGATGTCCCAGTCTTCTGCAACTGTAACAAAGGGTTAGTCTTCTTTTTCTTTGAAAGGATCCCTAGCCCTTTTTGTACTGCGCACTAGGGTGGTAGCTAACATGCAAAAAAATATTTCTAGGATCCTACATCCATTTGTTAGTCCAAACATTCTTTCTATGCATAGGAATAACATATCTTTCATTATTTTTGTCAGATCTACTCATATCAAACCTTCTTTCATCTAGTTGTGCCCTACTTTTCAAGATGGGACAAAATTTATCAAACATACCTAGATCCATACTTCTGAAGCAAAAATTTCACTTATCTTACTTTTTCAATCAAAACTTTTCACTGTTCTTACCTTTATCAGAGAACAAATATATCAGGTCTTACCTCTTTTCTTCAGATCCGATTCTTCTTCTTGGCACAGAGCTTCTCAGGTCAAGTAGAATACTGCGCACTAGGGCAACAGATATACACACAAAGCTTTCTATTTTCTTTAGTTCCCAACAATCACAGTTTCAGGTCCCGACAACAGAACCATTTGTTGGCAGAGGGGCAGACCCAAGGTTCAATGCTACAACAATGCACCAACAAAACCCTAACTATCGGCCCTTTCAGCAACACCTGTGAAGCAGATGAAGTCTCACCTGAGGTAGAGGCAGGGGTGGTTGCAGTACTGCGATGTCTGCAACCTTAGTTGGGACACAGATATGTGATTGTAACACTTTAACAAAGCACTTAGGAGTTACAGTTCATCAATATTCACCTTTAGCTTACAGCGCAAAAAAACCTAATAACAGAACGATGTAGTATTCACACAGATCCAAATCAAGAACTAAGCACATCAACATAGGTTAGATCTAGCATTCATTCACATTATTCAACACTAAGCTATCATATCAGATTCATCTAACATACATCAACGCACTAAGAAGTTAATCACATATACAAGAGAACAACCAAAACGCACAAAGAAACCACAAAATAGGATATATGTGGTTCACCCCCACCCTGGGGCTACGTCCACCAATTCTTCTTCTCTTTATTGTCTTTTGTCAATATTCTACATGAACAAATCCTTGAGATATTACTCTACAGAGGACAGGATATCTGTGCACTTCACTATATCCTCCTTCCCTGAGTTACATCACAAAGCCTTCCAAAGTCTCTTATGATCACTTGCACTTAGCTTTGCAAGTCTTACACAGTATGCACAAGGCAATTACAATTACCACTTGCACTTAGCACCTAGCATTGCATAGATGTCTCCCTTGCTCTAGCACTTAGCAAGGTATCGAGCTCCTTCCTACATCACCTAGAAATATATTTATACATTACAAAATCGGGCCTAAACATGGGTAAACCCACGAGATGACATCCCCACACCCATTACATAAGCCCAAAACCCAAAAATCCCTAAAAAGGGGTCGAGATCCTATGATCTCCGTTTTGACTTGTGCTCCGCCTTCGATAGCCTGTCGAAGTCCCAAAAGTAGGTCAAATATGACCAAGGATCCTCAAAACTTGGTCAAGGGCCAACAACAGTCAAATATTTGTATCACCCATAACTTTGAATGGAAGCCTTTATATGTGTTGGGTGGCCCCGGGTTGTGCTTGGGCATTCTCTCCATAGTGTTTATAAGAATTCTCTGCTCTCGTTATCTATTGGAGGTGGATGATTTTTATGTTTGGTTACCCTCACTGTCAAGATTTTGAGTTAAAGGTTATGTGTCCTGTGGTGTTTTTAAAAGAGCACGGGCTCTCTGTGTTTTCGAATATTCTTCGTGGATTAAGCCAACTCTCGTTACCTCTCTGCAAAAAGTTTTTTAAAAGAAGCACGATATATCTCTGACTTCAAAGATAATCTCTTGATTGAGCCTCTATTATTACTTCTTTGTGATAAATTTGTTTGAAAAAGAAAGGGGCCATGGATTATCTGCATCCTTGAGGACTTTCCATTTTGTCGATTTATTGTTATTCCCTCCATTGTTGTGTTAGACCCTAGCACGATCATGGTCCCATCAAAGTTTAAAAGGCACCTGTGTGTGCCTAGTTTGTTGAGCATGACTAGGTTTTGGTCTATCGAGAACGAATTGGTTCTATTTATATTGAGCATGCCTTGGTTCTGTTGAGCTCGATGTGTTTCTGTTTCTCCTTGGGCACTTTTGGGCTCTGTCAATTGTTGGGTAATTATTTTAAAGGAAGTCTGTACGTGTTCGATTTTCAAAAAAATCAAGCTCAGAGTTGCATGATATTGGTTAAATTCTATTTTCCAATCAAGATTTGTGTTGATTATATTGTTGAAGACCTGTGTGTGATTGAATCGGGGATCAATTATGAGTTTTAATGTAGTGGATTATGTCAAATAGTGATGAAAAGTCGACTGTTTGGGGTCAATATTGGGTCTATTATTATTTGATTTCAAGGAATGAATATTGGATATGGATGTTTGAAATCACTGTGCATATTATATTTTGTTTTAAAAAGAAAAATGGTTAGCATTGGAGCATGGAAGACTGTGGTTCAAAGGGTTATAATGTTATTATGATATTGGAAATGATGTGATTATGCTATTTCATAGGTATTGTATAAGATGTGAAGATTGATATAATTGAAGAATTATGGGAAATTGAATTGTCTTTTTATTTAAGTCAACAAGCATTTTGTCTGTAAATAAGGGTTAGTTAAATGATTTTGGTTTTAAAGTGTATTCTTATTGGATTGTGTTCTGAACAAAGTTATGGTTGTTGTTTGATTTAATTTATAATTTATGAGCAATATCCGTATTATTCCCTCTCATGCTATCACTTTTTTCTCTCATTATAACCCCCTCACGATCCCATTTTCATTTTTACACGCCATGTTCTATAAAATAAATTAAACACTCTGTATGGAAGTAGTAAAGATATTACACATAAATAGGTGGCAGCTGATATATTTTGGTATTGATTGCACAACTAGTTATTTAATGAATTGTTGAGCAATACTCATGTTCTTACTCCCTGTCATGCTACCACTTTTTCGCTCTTTACAATCCCTCCAGATATCCCATGAACCCTTTTTCACCCCCTGCTCACTTGAAAATTATTAAATAATTTGTTATGGATTGAATTGCATGGGTCTTATGTCAATTTATGAGCCAAAATTTGTATCATATAAACATAATATCATGTATGGTCTGTTAAGGGCTAGTTGCTAATGAATTGCTACATACAAGATGAGTTTATTTAGCATAGGCAATCATGGAACAAACAATAGGGGAATAGGTAACTGGAACAGAGGGCCTAGAAGGCCCAGATTCTCAATTCATTTTGATGTTGACCCTCAGGAGTTGAACCAAATGTTTCAAGTTGTGTTCTTCAATTGGATTGGGAAAGGGATAGTTCAACCTCGACCATAGAGGCCTCCCTTCCAGCCTCAAAATATCCATGGTATTCTCGTGCCTCCTCATGTATCTATGCAACCAAAAGTCCCCCAAAATGATGGATGGCATGAGATTTTCCATTCAGTAGTCTCCCACCATCGTGGCTGGCCCAACTTGTCATTGCCTCCTCCTCCTCCACTTGTAAATCCAAATTATCAGATTTCCTCTGTACATTCACCTGTTCAGTCCTCTAATGATAGAAAATGACTTAAGTGAAAGACATAGGTAAATCTACTGTTGTCCCCTCATCTCCTTCAAATGACTCATCAAAATCAATGTCCTCCCGTATGCACCCGAGGGACGATTGTTCCCATGTTATTAGTGAGATTAAGCCTCAAGGTTCAAATCAACCTAAGGCTAATTCTGGGAACTCCAAAGGGGACAACAGTGACAGAAGAAGGATTGCCTCTCAAAGTGGAAACTATGGATTTTAATTTATGTGTTTATGGTTGATTTGTTGAAGAAAGGATCGATCGAATGATCCTTCGAAAACTCTACACCTACCTACACATGGGATAAAGAGAGGGAGGGTGGAACTAGGGATCTGCCCGCTCAGAGACGTACGCAATGGACTGCAGAAAGTTTTGGACAAGAAACTATTTTTTGGATAATGTGATTATTGCACGATTTGAATTATTTTTGATATTTAATATTCAAATTTTGGAAATATTTATGGGAGCTACAAGGAGGCATGTGTTTAAATGATTATCTAATTGTGCTTATTTTTGTAAAGAATAAAAAGGGAGTCACAAGGGGTACGACCTACTTAGTTATTATTAAATAAAGACCCTTAACTATTATTATTATTATTATTACTTCCCTAAACTAAAATTAGTTAAGTTTAATTAACTTAACTAAAGGAAGTAGTTGAACTACTTCAACTGATTTGAAATGCATAAAATCCAAATGAGAAGGAAGAACAAAGGGGGAATAGAAAGAGAAAACAATACTAAGGTTTGCTCATTTGTTTTCATGAGATAGTTCAGTTTTCATTCATTCTTTAGTTCATTAAAGGCTCAATTCTCTTTTTGACAACAGGGTCCTATTGTAGACAGCAAGGTTCAAAGATGAATGACATTATTCAGATGCTTGCTTCAGAGGTGTTGATCTATCTTTGATAGTTTGTGTATACTTGTCTATTTATGGATTAAATTTCATAACTGATAAAGGATATTGTGCAAAGTCAAGTTGGTAGCAGTCTATGGCAAGTTGATCCAGATTTTAAAGTTTAGTTTTTACTTATTTTCAGAGTCCTTTTGTATGGTTTTCATTAGGGATATCTAAATTTGAATTTGGTCCATGCCCTCAGAGGGATTTTGTAAAGAGAAAGATACTTTGATTTATTGGAATGAAATAAAGTGATTTCTATTCTGTCTCATTTGTGTGTATCTGTGACTTGGTTACTTTTGCTTTTGATCTCTACATTTACTTTCTGTAATAGGTATTTTTTTATATAGAAAACTATATAAAAATTTCATATTTTGCAACAATCTTTTCATTTAAAAAAATCAGCCTAAGCCCTTGTAATTAATAATTGTGGATTGGGAAATACTTTTTGAGGCTATAAACATAGGGTAATATTCTTGACTATCTTTCCTTAGCTAGGAAGGAATCGAAAATGCTCGAGTATGATGAATTAAAATCATATCTTTTCCTCAACATTTATTTTGGCGACCATACTGGGGAGATCTTCCATATCTCTCTGGTTTATTGTATGCTTGATTATATTTATATTTATGCTTTTGATTCTTTGACTATTTTCTTTTCTTCATGACAATACCTGCTACAAGGTAGTCCAATATTGAGCACGGTCTTAAAAACCAGACCAACATTGGTTTAACCTTATTCAATACCATTTTAGAAACCACTAATACCCGGGTTGAGCTTGAACGCTCGTGGGCAGTGGTTGAGTAGGATATAAGTGTCTGAGAACACTGGAAAGCTAGGCAAAGATAGCCTAGGAATCATCCATAACTTTCTTTTCCTAAAGTTTTGATCTTATTTTCATGTCCTTAAACCCACACATCTCTAGGAGAAGAAGAGGTTTATCACTTGAGATCAACCCTATTGTTGAAATAGGAAGAAGAAACGTTTTTTTTTCAACCCAACAAGGTACTTTAAGGAGAACTTTGTTTGATTCAGCTAGTTCGTCTTTCTCTCCCTTACCTATCGTTCACAAGATGGCATCTAGTGGTAGCTCTGGTGGCACCGGAGGTGCTTCTTCATCTCAACCTTCAGCCTCATCAGTGATTGGTAGCTTGTATAGTCATCAAGTCCCTATCCAATCTACCACCAATCCCACCAAGGTCATAAAGAAGTATGGTCTCTTTCAATTTGAAGAAGATGATACTACTACTCTGTGGCATGTTTCCTCTCCTCTGAACCTAGCACCTACTACTCGTCCACTTCCAAAATTCAAAGAGCATCTCCTTGGGTTTTTGGGAAATAACACGATCACTACAAATGAACACATGGTGGAATTTTATAATGCTTGTCACAACATAGGATCCAATGACAATGACACTTGTATGCGCTTATTTTTTAATTCCCTTGAAGGGAAAGCAACGAACGATTTCTTTGATCTTCCTCCCAAGATTATTTCCACTTGGGAGGAGTTGGTTTATTGGTTCAAATCTACTTATGGTAGTCTAAGAGCCCAACTGAGCAATTACGAGAGTATAATAACATTTCTTATAAAGACGGTGAGACTATTAAGTCTTTTAACTTACGTTTCACCAAGTTATATAACCAAATTCCCGAACTTATTCGCCCTCAGAACAAAGCCACTTTTATGCATTAATATAATTCTCTACCTTCCCTCTACCATCATAGGATTGAAGAAAAATCTATCGACAATCTTGGTTCCGCTCTACATACTTGTCTAGAGTATGCAGAACAACTTGAAAGAACTGGTCTTCCCAAGGGAGAATCAGTTAAACAAACAGACATGTCCACCCTCTTACAACTTATACAAGACATGAATAACCAAATGATAGCATATGAGTGAAAGGGAAATGTCCCTTCACTTACCCCTGGGCCCTCATCTTCTTCTTCACCACCCTTTAGGAATCCTAATGAAAACAACTTTCAACCTAAAGCCATCATGCCTTGCAGTTGGAGTAACTTTTGCAAGGAACACCACGAGGAAAGTACTTGTAAGGTAAAGAAGAGTGCCATAGTTAAAATATTTGGTAAAAGGCTTGAAACTACTATTGTTGTTCTAGATTTTCCAGAACTAGAGGATGTCATGATCATAAATACTAGGAATAAATCCTATGCTTCGAAAGGAAAATATGACCCCCCTCGCAATTCTTTTAGCCCAAGCTCATCTTCACCAGCTGCTACTATACAGGTTACTAAAAATCTTGACAATCAAGGAACTCCCTCCCCTCTTCTCTCTTCCCTCTTCCAAATACATCATTCTCAACCAATTCGCTAATATTAAATATGATGCTACCCTCCTGGACATGGTTGTCGTCTCTGAGCAACAAAAGCATCTGAAAAATTTCATGGAAGGAAAAGATTCCATCGTAGCCAACCTATCTGAAGAGGTAGATGAAGAGGACTCAATTGTAAATAAAGTAGGTGTACATAATTGTAGACACCCTGTAAAAAATCCTCCATTTTTTTTTTCTTGTAGAGATTATGGACAAAATAACCGTTTGTTGTCTGATTGACGGTAGTTCGGGCCCAAGCGTAATGTTGAAAATTATTATGGAAGAGATAATCTTGTCTTGTACAAATGAAAATTCCATAAGCATGCTCTTGTATAATAGTTTACAACAATAGACCATAGGTGAAATCAAGGACGTGACCTTGGTTTTGTGAGCACATCTTGAAATAAGGAAAACCATTAATATTCATGTAATTGACATGCCAGTGAGTAATTATTCAATCATCTTAGGAAGAGACTGGCAAGCCTTGACAAATGGATACCTCTCACTCGACGAGACACACTTATCCGTTCCTCGAAATGGGAAGAACATCATAGTCCTAAGGGAGGGAATGATTTCGCCTTATATAGAAAGCATCCCACAACCTAATGTAAATTATATCGAGGAGGACCTAGGAGTGTAATCCATCTTTACCGACGAGGACAACACTACCTTGGAACAAATAGACCTAGAGGATGGGATGTGGCATATGCACTTTGATGGTTCATGATCCAATGAAGGAAATGGAGTTGGCATTATCTTATACTCTACCATGGGTAAAATTCACAACTTTTCCTATAGGTTATAGTTTGCTTGCACAAAAAATGTCACTGAATTTGAAGTGTTACTGCTAGGCATTGAAAATGCCTATAATTTATGTTGTGGTCACCTTACAGTTTTTGGGGATTCTAAACTTATTGTAAATCTTGTAAATAAGATATATTCTCCTAGCAACAATTTAATGAAGTGCTACACCCAAACTTTTTGGGTGCTTATCTCGAATTTTATATCTTTCAACATCACTCATGTTAAAAGGGAATTGAACTCAATGGGCTAATAGGTTAGCTATTTTTGCAGCCTCTCCTACTCGATAACTTATGCCACAAAGACTTGATTGCACCTTTCAATCTTTGTATCGTCCTCATATCCTTGACTATGTAGAGTCATGGCAGGTGTTCCCTAGTGATGACAAAATCTATGCTTTCATACAAAATGAACCTTATAAGCCTAAGGATATTATATCAATGGAAGATAACAAAATTCTAAAGGGCTTGAATCCTCTAGAAAGTTCATTTTCATCGAGTGATGTAGGCAACAAAGAAAAACATAAATAAGAGGAGTCGAAAAGGAAAGTGGCTGAAACCATTTCCTTGAACATTGGGAAACAAGGCTGCCAAAAGAATGTTAAGATAGGTGCCCAATGTTCTGATGAAAAAAATTTGAAGTTCACTGATTTACTTCATGGATTTCAAGATAATTTTGCTTGGTCTTATGAGGATATTCATGGTTTTGATCCTACTCTTATACAACATGCCATTCCTATCAAGGAAGGCATAAACCGGTTAGGAAAAAACAAAGACCCATTAACCCTACACTGGAAGCAACTATTCAGAAGGAGTTGGAAAAACTCTTGAAAGATGGGATTATTTTCCTTGTTAAGTATTCTGAGTGGGTTTCCAATTTCGTTCCCGTTCAGAAAACGATTGCTCATATCAGATTATGCATTGATTTTCACGCATTGAATATAGCTAGCATAAAATACCATTTTCCTCTTCCTAATATGAAAATGATTTTGTAGCAAGTTGCAGGTTCACAGATGATGTCCTTACTTGACGACTTTTCTGGTTACAATCAAATCAAGGTAAAAAGGATAGATAAATATAAAACCACTTTTATTACACATTGGGGCACTTTCGCTTATGAACGTATGCCTTTTGGTTTATATAATGCAGGTGCCACTTTCAAAAGAGCTATGTAAATAAATTTTGACGATTTGATCGGCAAAATCATTCAGATTTATCTTGATGACTTAACTGTGTATTAAAAAAAATGATCAGATCATTTTGGTCATCTTAGAAAGGTTCTCATGCGATGCAGAAAATTCAACATTTCTTTAAATCCTTCTAAGCCTATCTTCGGAGTTACCAAGGGAAATCTCCTTGGTCACAGTGTCTCTGATCCAAGAATAAACATAGATCCCAAAAGGATTGTTGCTATCCTAAATCTTCCTGCTCCTACTTCCAAAAAGGAGGTTCAAGCCTTTATGGGTATTAATAACTTTGTTCGTAGGTTTGTTCCAAATTTTGTTGTAATGGTCAAACCAATTCACAATATCCTTAAGCAATATCACTCCTTTTCTTGGACTGACGACATCGAAAATTATTTTGTAAGGATCAAGAAGGCAATCAATTTTGCACCGGTTTTGGCGAAGCCGGATTTTGAGAAAGAATTTATTATATAAAATAATGCCATAGAGGAAGCAGTTGTTGTAGGAAAATCTCCCTGCGGATAGGTAGATTGCCTCAAAGAGCTTGACCCTAACTCTAAGAAAAAAAATGCTTAACATGGACACTGACTTCCTTTCAAATCTATACAAACTAACACATGAGAAGGAAGGAGAATAGAAGTACCTCTTTATCGACGTTTGTCCCTGCACGCTCCGAGTTGAGCTCCGATCCTTTGCTCCTCACTGAGTCCTGTAGACAAACAAGATATGACCACTTCCTACTCTATTGATATTAGCTTGAAAACAGATCTATCTATCAATGATAAGTTCATGTAACATTAGACACA
>JASDQU010735773.1:88924-114411 GCA_032191745.1 Picea mariana | reverse complement strand
ATTATATTTATAATATATTTATACTATATTTATGAATATTATAGTTCCATTCAGCTTACGGTTCATTATACATTTCGAATAACAAACAACCCTCAATTATTATCTTTTGACAAAAAAATTCATTACTTGTGCATTTAGTTATATTAAGTTTCATTGTTCAACATGTATTTCCCAACTAACTCGGAATGGATTACGTTGCCATGAAACCCTTGTTTATATAGAGTTTTCCAACTAAAACATATATATATTATCTTTTGACAAACAACCCTCAATTATTATCTTTTGACAAAAAATATTCATTACTTGTGCATTTAGTTATATTAAGTTTCATTGTTCAACATGTATTTCCCAACTAACTCGGAATGGATTACGTTGCCATGCAACCCTTGTTTATATAGAGTTTTCCAACTAAAACACACACACACACACACACACACACACACACACACACACACATATATATATAATCGTTATCTCTTCAATCTCTCACACACACAGATATATAGAAAAAGTTATATGTGTATAGTATATGTATGGAGAGAGAGATCATTGTAAATATACCAACCAATTCAAATTACATGCCATACCATAAAACTTGCCATTTTCTAACATACCACAATGGAAAGAGGTCAAAGGTTCAAATTGAGGCTTGATAGGTGGGGTTTGTACACTTGCCATTGTCTGACATACTGTAATGGAAAGAGGTCAAGGGTTCCAAAATTTGGTTGTTTGAGGTTGAAAATTGAGGCTTGATAGGTGGTTTTGATGGGAGGTTTCTATGAGTTAAGATCAAGGTTAGAGCCACGACGAAGGTTTTATTGCTATGAAATGAGGTTTGGATGGCATTTCACGTCTACTCTAGAGGAGTTCGGGAAACCAAGAGGATTGAGGTTTGATTTGGATACATAGGTAATGGCCCATTCTTTTCTTTGCTCATAGCCTTGTTATGTTCTTGCATGGTCTAAGGATCATCTTTTGGGTTCTTTGGAGGTTTCTATGACTTGCTTGAGAATGACTCCCTTCTTCTTATGCTCAGGGATATGGACTTGGGCTCGCGAAAACCTACAAGGAAAAGGGTTTGGGGTCTTTTCTTAGGGTTTATCCTCTAGATTGGCTAGGGTTTAATTTATAGTTCCTAAATGTAAATGTTGTGGGTTATGGGCTCCAATGACACATCATAGCAAGGTTATACACACTTTTTTTTTGTAATCAAACTTAATGGGTTAATATGAACATGAACATTGTAGTCCCTAGTTATATGCATGCATATTATTTTGATAAGGTTGAATTGAATAGATGCAATCTCTTCTTTTTCTTTTGATGTGGATTATTTATTCTGTTAATGGAAAGAAAACAAGTAGTGAATTCATAATTAACTACTATTTTGGATAAGAACAATTAAAAAAGTTCATCTTCATCTTTTGTTAAGTTTTCTTGAAAAGGTTAGGGTTTTGATTTTTTGGAAAAGAAGGGTTTTTGTTAAGCAATTGATCTCTTTTTATATTGATGTTAATATCTTGATTATTAAAATTTTCATAGTTTATAGGTGCCATTTGATAGTATTTAGACATTTAAGAATCATACAGTTTAATTATCTAAAAACACCATTGGTATTAGGGTTTATTTTTTCTATATTAAACCTTTGATTAGGTTTATTTAATGTTATGCAAGTTTCAAATAGGTTGTAATTTAATGTAACATTGAATGAACATGTACTAGTTTATACTCCTCAGAAATTAGGATTTAAATAATTCTACCTCTAAGCAAAGCAACTAGCAAACAAGAAATTACGAACTCTACATTAAAGTAATGAAGGGAATAAATCAATACTTGCAACTAATAAACCTATTCCTAATCTATCTGACTAATATGTATTAAATGGAATTTAAGGAAATCAAGAACATAAACACAATTATCACACAATAATCAGTTAGCTAATGCAATTTCAAGTAGTTGGTATAATTCAATAAATATCATCATTACTTTCAAACTTCACCCCTGAGTACTTCCTTGTCTTAGGTTCCTAGGAAAATAATTACAAAAAGTGAATTTATTAGGAAAAACATGAGCTTTCATACCCATGAATGGGGAATACACTCTCAGTCCTTAATCCACTTACACCAGGTTAGAAAACTAATAATTTCCTATACCAATAATTGTTATAGTCCAAAATTCCTTATCTGTGCATACAAGAAATTGACCCTTCCTTTTGCATACTTTGCCAAAATACTGCTGAGGCTTCCTCTTTAAAAAACATTTTTTGGAGAGTGTACGCGCCCTGCTAAACTAATAGCTTGCGTACACACGCATGCTACATGCTAGTTAGCCCGCGTACACACACATGTTTTTTTTTTTTTTGTAAATGAGTGTGTGAATCTATATTACGTTATAAGGATATAGTACAAAACTGATGCATGGGCTCCCATGATCTGCCTGAACGGAAACCAGATTTGGGGTCCCTGAAATGCAGTATTTGAGAATGAACAAAAAGTGCCTGGGTTGTCACCATGGGAAACCAACCCAGGCTACCATAATCCAGTCTAAAAAATTCATCAAAAGAAATCAAAAAGTCTAAACATAGTGGGATTAACTCCTACTCTGAGAGACATGATCTGGGCGGGTCCTGCGCTAGTCTAGGTTGATGGGGTGATCTTCACCCCCTTCCTGCTATGCCGTGTCTTCCTCCCTCTGTTCCACAAGACATAGATTTCTTATGCATGATGGGGTTCCGTTTCTGTCGGCTGGAGTGATATCTACATGGTGGACGTAACGTAGATAGAGATGAAATTGCCCTGCCATCCTTTCCAGTTTCTCTTGTTGTCTTTTCTGGTCCTCCACCAGCCTTTTTACCCCCGCCTCAAGTTTACTAAGGTGGTTGAGAATTCCTGTGTGCTCTTCCTTATGCTCTTTTGTTTCCATCCTGTTGGTCTCCCCCCGGTCTGCACACATCTTTCCTATCAACATTTTAGTTCTCCAATCTTCCTCCATCGTCCTGTGGTAGAGGGTTAACCTCAGTTGTGTGGCTCTGGGATCCTGTATCCCCCCTGCTTCCTGGGTTATTGTTGACCAAGGTTTTCCCCTGCAGGTGTTGTTGATTCCACCCTCCCATATTTTAATTATCTTCTTCCCCTTGATGTCTATCTTCGTGAGGAAGGTTATCTTTGATTCCCTGGCCACCTGTTCGATTCTTGTCATCCGCCAGGCGCTCTGTGGAGGTTCCTTCTCCTGGGGGCCTCTCTTTCTACTGGTTTTCTTCATGTGTACCATATTCACTTGCAGGTGGTGGTTCTTACGTTGGGTTCTCTCCCTATTCCTCTTCACCTCCTTCTGATAAGTAAGGTGGCCACTCTAATTGCAATGCCTCGTTCTGTGGTAAGTTTTGGTGTCCTTGCCTTTATGGATCCAACCTGGTTGCGGTCCTGTCCTTGAAATCATGGCCTGCTCTTCAAGGTGGTACTGACCGTCAGTATCCTCTATTTTAGAGTGTGTGTGCTTGATGACCTTGTCATTATCCCTGTGCCAATGCTTTTCCCTGCTCGTTGTATGCCATCCCTTTCCCCATCCCATCTCGATACTTAGGTGAGGTGTGCTCCTACTTGGCCCTGGTGTGACCTGTCATCCTTTTTCCTTTGCCGCCTGTGAGTTATCTCTTCTGCTTTCCAATGGGCAACTTTTGTACCTCTTTCTATTGACGGGACCGTGGTACTGTACCTTCGCTTGATTTGTGATCTGCATCTGCATTTATAACCTTATTGATTGGTGGGCCATCAGCTCCTGTCTGGGACCTACATGTCCTTCAGTGTCTACTGCGACTCCATTCTTGCCATGATCTTCTATACTAATCCTGTTGTCCCAATATTTTTCTGCAAGTTGGGTGCAATCTATCTGGAATTGACCTTGGGGGATGTTGCACCAGATTGTATCCAGTTCTGGACCTTCATTCTCGACCCCCTCATTTGATATTTTGTCCACCAGTCCATTTGGTGACCTCCTCACCCAACGCAACTCCATAGTGATCCCTGTCCCCAAGTGATCCTGGATTTTTTTCAGTAGGTAGGCCAATCGCTAGTGCCTATGGATTTTACCTGTTTTGGTACCGTTTTGGAGTTTTCTCACTGTGTTGATGACTAGTGCGGAGTCTCCTTCCACTATGGCATTCTTCATCCCCTCTCGGCTTAGAATCTCCAGGCCTGTCTCCAGGGCTCTGAATTCTGCAGCGTTATTGGTTGAGTTGCCCAGGCTTCCCGCGTACAGTCATATGATGTTCCCTTTACTGTCCTTGATTACTCCCCCCAAACTTGTTCTTCTTGGTTTGCCTTTCACCGCCTTATCGAAATTCAACTTGAGGGAGCCTGAAAGTGGCGGTTTCTAGTTACGCTCACCTACCGGGAGTTGCGGCTGCTGTCTGTTTGGATTGGGTTTGTGCCCACCTGTTAGTTGGAAATCCTCTAGGACTCAGGAGTCCTAATCCATGGGTTGCGCTCTACCCTCTTGGCAGTTGCGGATCATCACCATCTCGCGTATCATGGAGGTTATTGTTTCTTTGATCTTCCCTTCTGGCCAGCTTTGGTTTCTGAAAATGCGCCGGTTCCTTTCCTTCCATATCGACCATATGATCATTCTTGGGGTGAGGGTCCAGTAGAGGTTCACCTTTTCTTGGTCGCTATAGTTTCCTCTCCAGAGCTTGATTGTTGCGGCAATGTTACCACAGATCCCGTCGGACTGGTGGAAGATACTTGCTGCCAAGTCCCATAGTTCCACAGTGTAGGCATAGTCGTCAAGAAGATGATTGGTTGTTTCTTCCCGAGTTTGACAAAGATGAAATCTTGATGGACCAGTGAAACCTCTTTTCCTTAGGTTATACCAAGTTAGGATGTGGTTTTGTAATATTAGCCACTGGAAGATATTAATCTTTGGCCATTGGGGGATGTTCCAGAGCTTATCCCAGTGTTGCACCAGGTCATCTTGGTCTGGGTCTGTCATATAGTGCCAGACTTATTTTAGGTTGAATTCCCCTTCATCCTTTTTTCCCCACCTCAACTGGTCCTCTCCTTCCGTGACTGTTATTTTTCGTCTGCCCAGTTCCTCCTCCACCTCTTTTATTGTTGCTACGGGTATCTCATTGTTCTGAGGGTTAATCTTGTCCCATATTCGCCATTTGTTGCGGTCCATTCCCTGCTGCCAGTATTGATAGACATTGATTTTTCCTTGTGCGATGAGGTCCTGTTGGAATATCCCTTTGTCCTAGTTTTCCATCTTTGGTTCCTGCTACCAAGCATCCTCCCATAATCTGGCTGTTCTGCCATTCCTAATTTCCCAAAAGCTGTGTGTATGAATCCATGCTTTGTTGCGCCAGGCTAAGTTCCAAATGGCTGAGCCTTCCCTGGTTCCTCCAAAGCGGATTCTTTCCTAGTCGCGGGTATCCGGTGCGTACTTTGACTTACATAAGTTTAGCCAGGGTGTTGCAATTTTGTTTGACCCATCGCCACCAAAGTTTCACTCCATATGCATTGTTGGTCATTGTGGATCTTGTATCCCCAAGCCTCCTTTGCTTTTTGGCCTGCAGACTTTCTCCCAGGCCACCAGGGCCCATTTTTTCTTTGTTTCCGCACCTCGCTATAGGAAGTCCCTTTGGATGGCTCTGATTTTCTGCAGGATCCCCTGTGGAGTGGGGAAGACTGACATCATAAAGTTTGGGATGGCTTGTAAAACAATCTTGGTTAGGATTAGTCTGCTGGCTAGGTTAAGGGATCTATACGTCTAGTTTTTTACTTGCTCCTGTAACCTGTTTATTACTCCTTCCCAAGTTGACAACTTATAAACTTTGTCTATCAAAGGAACCCCCAAATACTTGGTTGGAAGTGTTTTCTGTTCAAATCCTAGAATGTTGGTCAAGATCCTTTGGATAACTGGATTGGTATTAAAGAAAAAGATCATCGAGTTGGAGTGGTTGATCTCAGTGCTCGAGGCTTCCCCAAAATCTTCTAGGATTATTTTGTAGGCTTTGGCTTCCTAGACCATGGGTATGCTGTGGAGTAGTGTATCATCCACAAACTGTTGGTGAGTTGAAGTAGGACAGTTTTCAAAAGGTTTGAGCCTTGTTATTTCCCCAGTTGTTGTTTCATTCTTTATGCTCTGGCTGAGGCCTTCCATCATCATAATGAACAGGAAAGGAGACATCAGATCTCCTTGTCTGATCCCTCTCATGGGCCAGAAAGGTTTGGCCGAGGTTCCATTGATTAGTAGTGAGTAGCTTGTTGTGGATACTAAATTGACAATCCAACTGATCCAGTGCTGGGTAAAACCAAAGGCTTCCAAGGTCTTTATCATATAATGCCAGCTAATTTTGTCATAAACTTTTGCTAGGTCCAGTTGTATTGACATTCCCCCCTTTTTCTGGAGTTTTAAGGTGTGAATGATATCATGGGCCTGAATGATGTTGTCCACTATTTTTCTACCTTCCATGAAGCCTGCCTGTTCTTGCGATATTGGTGAGGGTAGGAGAGGTTTCAATCTATTTTCTATGACTTTGGAGATGATCTTGTATATCACATTACAAAGTGCTATGGGTCTGTACCGGTCCGGGGTTTTGGATTCATTTTCTTTGTGGATTAGGGTGATCATGGTTGCATTTAGTTCTTTAAGGATGGAGGCAAACCTTCAATAGTCGTCTACTACCTTATAGATGCCATGTCTGACGATTTCCCAGTAGGCTTTGAAGAATTCCACAGTGAAGCCATCTAGACCTGGTGCTTTCCCACTGGGCATTTCCTGGAGAGCTTGGTCCACCTCTTCCGTGGCGATAGGTTTGTTCAGGAAGAAGTTTTTCTCCTCGGTAACCAAGCGTGGTATATGCTGGGTTATCCTTTGAATGGCCTCCGATCTATCTTGATGCGGTTCTTGGGCTATCCCGTGGAAGTGTATAACCATAGCGCTTTCAATCTCCTAATGTGACTCGTGCTCAATTCCATCCTGGTCCTTGATCTTTAGGATTTTGTTATAGGCTCTTCTGGCCATGGTTGTTCTATGGAAGAAATTGGTGTTCCGCTCTCCTTCCTTTAGCCACCGGATACGTGAATTATGATGCCAGAGTGTTTCCTCCTGCTGGCATCGTGCCTCCCACTCTTGGGTCATTTGGAGCTCTTCCTTTTTCCGTTCCTCCGTATAGCCTTCCTGCATGCAAGTTTCTTGGAGTTTTTTCATTTTTTCTTCGATGTTGTTTTTCTTTGTGTTTATATTCCCTAAGATATCCCTGTTCTATTCCTTGAGTTTATTTTTTATGTATTTAAGTTTCTTGTGTAGTTTGAACATCCTAGTCCCTCGCTCCGGTTTCTCCTCCCGCCACCACTATTTGATTTTTTCCTTGAAAGTCGGGTGATCAATCCAGAATTTCTTGAATCTGAAGGGTCTGTTCTTAGGTGCTGTTTAGAAGCCTGCTTCCAGTTGCACTAGCCAGTGATCAGATCCACCCTAGGGTAGGATGTTGCAATATAAATTTATCCCCTGCATAACGATTGACTCTGATATAAGTAATCGGTCGAGTCTTGTAGCTACCTGAAACTGGTTCCTTCATTTATTGTTCCAGGTGAACTGGCCATTCTTAGTTTGGAGATCTACCATCTCCACTCTGTCTATAAAATTTGAAAATTCCTCCGCATCCTGATCCAGTCTTCTAATACCACCCTTCTTTTCCAAAAGGGAGGTGATAATGTTGAAGTCCCCTATAAGGATCCAGTGGAGGTTGGTGGCTCAACCTTTTATATCTTCTAGGTCTCGGATCATTCCTTTCTTTTCCTCTGGCCCATGGGGCCCATACACATTTGTGTAGAGAATCTCCTCAGTGTTTCCTATGATTTACATGTGCACCGTTAGGGTGTGCCTGGTTGCTTCGACTGCTATTAAATTTAGGATTTGTGGGTTCCACAACGTGAGTATGCCACCTGAAATTTGGTGGTCTTCAATGGCTACCATATTGTACTTGCACCAGTGTTGTTTACTAATTGATTCCATTCTGTCTGTAGTACATTTCATCTCTTGAATAAAATAGAGATTTGGTTGCTCCTACTTAGTTTATTCATAAGGATTCTTTGTTTTCTTGGGCTATTTAGGCCTCTTATATTCCAATTTATAACCTTCCTTTAAACATGTGGGGGAGAGTGGGGAAAGATTTTCTTAATCTTACCTGATTTTATCAATAGTGCTCCCAACTCCTGCAGTGCTACGCTGTTTGATTTCCTGCCTTTTTTCCTCCTCGTCTGTTTGGGTGATAGCTGCAATTGTCCCTCATCAGATTTCACTCCTAGGTGTCCTATCTCCCCATGTGTGCATTTTTTTCCTTTGGCTTTGGCTTCCTCCCATAGGAGGAACAGGTATTGGATGCGGTCGAGTTTCTTTATTGATACGTTGTCGACTCCTTGCCTTTTCCATTGTTCTAATATGTGCGGAAGGTCTATTCCTTCCCTTTTCACTAGGTCTCTGAGATCGAGGTATTCTGTACCTACTTTGCTTCGAGTCATTTCCACATCTCCCTCTGCGTCTTGCATGGTGGTGTTATCATCTTTTGTTTCTCTGTCCATCGGGGTTGCGCAACTCCCCTGAGTTGTTGTATTGTTTGGCTGTTGGGTGGGCTCTTTTGTTGGTTGATCTTTGACTTCTGGAGATTTTGCCAAGTCCTTGTCTTGCACTGCCCCTTTGTTTGTTTGGTCCCTTCCTTCCATTGTATTCCAGGTCTCCTAGGTATTTCCTACCGAGGTTTTATTTTTCTTTTTATTAGCTCTGTTCCTGGGGTTCAGAGTTATAAACCCTTCCTTGTCTTGCTGAGTTTTGGGATTTGCCACTTCCTACTTTTTGTTTAGAGGGAACTCTCTGATCAAATGTCCATGTTCATGCATCTAAAGGGGATCTGTTTGTAATCTATGTTTTGGATCCATTCCTCATCCCTGAATTCCAGACTTATGGCTTCTGGGAGTGCTCTAGAAATGCCCATCTCTATGCAAATTCTTGCATATAATGTGTATCTTCCTTTTAGGGTAGCTTTTGAGGTCTTCACATATTTCCCCAGTTTGTTTCCTATAGCTTCAAAGGTAGAGGGAAACCAATAGTCTAGGGGTAGGGAATAAAATCTCAGCCAGACTGGTACCTTTTTGAAAGTTTATTTCTATGGGGAGAAGTTTTCTTTCCAGGGTTGTATGTAGAGTCTCGTTGAGGCATGGAAGTATGGACCTCCCTCGAAGACTATGTCCCTGTCCTCCAAGTTGACAAAGACTGCCGTGAAGAAACCCTTCGAGCTGAGGTGGATCTCCACTTCTCCATTAGGCTTCCAGTGATATTTAATCTAGTTGCGCAGAGTTATTTTTGTGGGCCATAGCCCCATAAATTTGCATATGAGCGCATGCGTCTTCATTTGGTCCCTGTAGAGTTACGTTTGAGGGTCCTCCAGTACCACCTTGTGTATCATTACTGTTTTGGGTTTGTAGGGGTTGCGCCGCTCCGTCCCATTAGCCTTCGCGGTCTCTTGCACCTCTTTCTGAGCTTCCTTAGTGACTTCCTCCATGGTCTCATTTTTGTCACGACTTCTCTCTTGACGCTTCCCTGGGTTTGATCCTGAGGTTCCTGTCATCGGTGCCTTGAAAACTCCACTGCTTGGCCCTTTTCCTCTGTCTACTACTACCTATTTGTATGAGGGGGTCCCCTTTCCCCCCCTCTTACTGCTCATGGTGCTCTCCGCTGTGGCTGCGACTATCAAACCCTAGCTCACCGCGACTGTCAAAACCTAGCTCCCCCGAACCCATGTCTTCAAAATTTTAATGTTGATCTGTACACACGCATGTTGCATGCTATATAGCCCACATTTACCTCCAAAAGTTGCAAAAAATATAAAATTTCACAGAATTCGGCGGAGTTTATGTGCTATGGATGGTTTCCTAACCATTTTACCCCTTGTATCCTGTCCCCAAACCGAATAACCATATTCTTCTCATATAAAAAGAGGTATTGGGGTGTCATTTATGAACATAAGCAAGAGAATAAGAAAACTCTGCCAAAATCCTTTCCCTTTCTTAGCCCAAGATTTGCATCTCATCTTAAGTTTTAGCCTCAACCTTCCCCTCCAAACTTTCTCCTTATGCAACCCTTCCTCCTTCCCTTGGTGATAAGTTGGTTGCATGAAACTAATGTGGGATTGATGCACTTGGAGCCACGACAGAGGATCCCAGACCTGGTTCGTGGAGCAGTTGCCAACAAAGGTTGTAATCATTTTTGTCTTGAAATTGAATAAAAGAGTTCGTCCTTGTGCCAAAATCTTATGTTTGTATGATTTTGTTGATTTATGCATTTATATCTATGTCTAAACTTTGAAAGTGATCAATAGAGATTGCATATGTTGTTGCATTGTATTCCTAATCTTTTGCAGGTCATCTTTGGGAGGAGATCCATGATCTAGGAGGTGGAAACAAGATGAAGAGGTCTACACCAACTGCAAGGAATAAAGGTGCACTCATTAACCCTCTTTCCTCTCTTTTGTTACTTTGTTTAGATGGTTTTGGGGTAGCTTAAGGGTAGGACAATCTTTTAAGGGAGTTAGCGCTCTGCCTATAGAAAAATTGGCGACTCTACTAGGGAGTATCTCTAGGGTCTTAGTGGGAGATATTGGTTTGATTTGGTTTTTTCAGTTTCTTTTTGAGTTTTCCAAGTTACTGAGTCAGTTAGGGTCTCTGGTCACCTTCCAGGTGCCTACCAGTCTTCCCTACCTAGTTGGTTATCCAAACCTTTTTTCTTTTTGAAATTTTGCAGAGGTGTATGCGCCATGTCCTCTGTATAGCCCTCATACATACGCGTTCTGCATAGTATACAACCCGCGTACATATGCAGGTTGCTTGTGCTCAACACACGTCTCTATGTTTTGGAAGGTTTAAAAAAAAAGACTTTTTCTTCCCTGGAAAGAAGCTTTGTGCTTCTTAGGCCTTCTTGAACTCTTCAGGGTCTCCGTTAATTGTGTTTGCTTGGGTTAAAGATTCAATTTATCTTTCACTTTGTAAAGAACCGCTGCTATTTCTTTATTTTTTTTGTTTGCTTTGAAGGTTTAGGGTGAACTTTTAAGCGTTAGATCGTCCTGTTGATTCTAGTGAATCCATGCTTTCAAGAAATGGTTTAGGGTATGTGTTAGTATTGGGTTTATTTTCTCTTTACCTTGCTAGTGCTTTGAAAAATGAAAAGTATCATTTACTTGTGTTTTTTTTCTTTTCTAAGCATTTCAAAAAATCAAAAAATTGTTGCATTTAGTTATGCATTTTGTTTGGTAGTTGTAGCATATGTTTTTTATTGCAAAAGAAAAGAATCCATTTCCAAAGTTCCTTCTATAATATTTCCTTGAAATTTTAGTAGTTTGCATCTACATTGTAAAATGAAAAGCGCATTCTAGGAAACTTCTTGCATTTTTAGGTTCTTGGACTACTTTACTTTGAAAAGTTTGCATTTACAAAGATTTAAAAGCCATTTTTCAGTAGTGGAACGTAGTTTTCTTTTGCACAAATGCTCTAAAGTTTTATTTCTTCTCTTTCGTCTCTTGTAAACACCATAAGTTGCACGTCCATACTGTTTTGAGTAAATCAAGCCAATTAAAATCAACGATTAACACTTAAAATCAACTAGACTTTTGTTTGTAGGGTTCACAAAGTACTCTAGGCTCTAGGGTCTTGAAATAAGTGTGGAGAGGAAACTCTTCAAGGCTGCTTAAATAAACATAAGAGTCTGTGATAGGGAGTGTCAGAGTCCAGTTTCGTAAGAGTCAGCTGGAACCCCCCTCTAACACATGGGCTAAACACGAGGTTGCATGAAGAAAGGTAGAGGAGATAACCCATCCAAAGTCGGACTGAGCGTAGTGAGGATTTTATATTGCGGGCCGTTCTTGGGAATTACGCTGATCGCATTTGGCTATAGAGCCTCATGGACCTCAAATCAGTTTGATATCCTTAGTTTTATTCCATACCATTTACCTTTGGTACCCTTGAAAGGATTAAGACTTTGTTATCTTTCTCATTACGATCAACCCAATTGTCGACTGTACTTGCTTGGTGACTAACTGTGAGCTGGAAACCTAGTTTCTTGTTTTTAGGGAATTACATGGGTGAATGCGGGGGTATACATCGGTACCTAGGGAAGACGTTAGATCACACTTTGCAGAGTATCCCCGGAGGGTGTTTCCGTGTTTGAGTTACACTTCCACTGATAATTTTCTCTAGTGTAGATTGGCGTAACTATTCTTCCTGCTAGTCAGTTGTTTTCTTGATTTGTTGTTAGGAAATTTTTAGTGTGTGCTCCATGTTTCATGATAGCTCAACCTTAGGGTGTTGGTTGATCATTTCACAAGGTGTAATATCAACAACTCTACCATTCGCGTAGTCTTCAAGGCCTGCCACCGGTTACTTTGGAGCCACCTCCGCCACCGCTGAGGTGCAAGCTAGATCAATAGGGTTCATTTCAAGCGACCATGCCACATGAAACTGTACTTGAGCCAACTCCTAGAGAAGACTTTACTGCATCGAAGGAGTTTACCATTTTTTACCTTGAATTTGAAGGCTTCAGGCCCGCAAACCCTCTGATTATTGACTTATCAACATCTCTTATTATTCAGATAGTCCTGCCAGAGGTGACTTCACCTGAACGTTATTTTGTTAGATGAGTGACGATGGAAGGAAGTAGTACTAATTCTTTTGGGAGTCCTCATACTCCCATCTCGGATGTCATGGGAGGAGGTTCCATGCCTCCTCCCCCACCTCCACCTATCAGGACCACAACTGTCTAGACACCCACTCCTTCGGGTAGTGGCAGAATCTGTTCTAAGACTCTGACAACAGTTTCCTCTATCCAAAACATGTTTGGCACTCCATTTTCATATGGGATGACCGATTTTGATTCTGGTTTGGTCCTAACCTACTCTACTCTACATACTATTGATCTGGGGGAAGGGAGCTCTAATTCTCCCTTACAAGGATCTATTGTGGGAACCACTGCCCCATTCAATGCTATCCCTTACAGTGGGGTTCATATCCCTCCTCCGCTCCCTTCGCTCAGAGGATGTTTCCAACAACTGATCGAGCCTAATACCAACTCTAGTTTTTTGTCAGTGGGGGGAGTCATGGACCTCAGTCCTACATGACTCCGGTAGGATCTATCTCTTTTTCTTTGTTCGATGTGTTTGGAAATAACTCTTTCTCATCGTTTTCTTTCTCGGCAGGGGATAACCCCGTTTTTGTTCAACCAAACCCTATGCAAGGTTTCATTCCTTTGCAGGGAGCGATGACAAGAGTTTACTCCTCACAAGGTCTTGGAAATCCCTAGAAGGGCTCGTTTCCTTCGCAAGGGATCCCGATCGGGGGAAATCGCTCCCACACTTAGTGGCACCCTGGGCAGGGTTCAATACCTATACCAGGAGGTTTGAATGGGGTCATCCCCAACCAAGGCCCTTGGAATACTGTGCAGGGAGAAATCCATACACAAGGGATGTCATCCAAGTATGAGAATCAACGAGTGATGCAGAATCAAACAAAAAATCTGTTTACTGGATAGGACCACCATTGTTTCTACAAAAACCCTGGCCAACAACCAAAATTTTCCTAGCAACCTTGTGCCATCCAAAATATAGGCCCCTCTTTTCATTTGAATCCAGCACAACCTAGACTACCTTTCCTGGAAACTATGCATTTCCTAGACTTGTCGAGACTATTGAATGATCTGATATGTCATGATCCGCATTGGCCCCCATGCCGACTAATTTTCCCTCAGACATCCCTAAGTTTGAAGACAATCCTGGCAAGGATCCAGGTGATCACGTTACAACATTTCATTTATGGTGCTCATACAACTCGTTAAAGGATGATTCCATTCAGTTGTGTTTGTTTCAATGCACTCTTATAGGGGGTGTTGCGAAACGGTATATCGAGCTCGACAACTCGAAGTATGCTTACATTGACGACCTGGATATGGTCTTCTTAAACCATTTCCAGTTATAGGTAAGATATGATTTCGACACCCAGTTGCTGAGAAAATTCGAGTAAACAAAAGCCGATCATATCTCAGATCACATTCGAGAATGGTGACGACGAAAGAGTTTGATCAAAGTTAAGGTCCCTCCTACATTTTTTCTCGAGTGGTTCCTAAATTCCTTGATTCCTTGTGTATCCAAAGACATCACAACATCTAGGGTTTTTTCCAAAGAAGAGGCTATCATCAGAGCCCAACAACTAGAGTTAATTTACTCTCAATCTGGTATGCTATATGAGATCTTACTCGACGCACCATGGTCGACTTTCAACAAGACCAAACATAATTCTGGGCCTCACGCCGATGGCATAGTAGGATTAGCACAGAGCAAGTCCACAGATCTTTTGACTAATCAATTATAGTAGTTATCGATTCAATAGATTGTGGCCAACCAAACTCCTAGTTCGGATGCCCTCTTAACCCAAACATTGGATGTACACAGTGTACAATCGACAAATCCCAAGGGTAACCAACAAACCGAGGGAAAGAATAAATATAAAAACAAGAAGGGTGAGGGGATAAGAAGGCTATGAATAATGCTAGCGAGGGAAAAAATGAAAAGAGGAAGGTAGAGTTTCCGTGTAAGCATTGCAAAAATGACCACTTGACTCAACAATGCCCTCGACTTGAGGAATCCCAAAAGCTATTGGCACAACAACAACCTGCCGTGTTAACCAACCCTTTTCCACAAGGGAAAAATTTGGCTCAAGCTTCCTTATCCACGAATGCGCCTGGGGGAAATCAGGGATTCCATGCACCTATTGTTAACAACGGAGCCGCAAACTTTTATACGATGAAGGAAGAAGCTAATCTACATATTGTTGATGCTTAAAATCGCAATGATGAATATTGCTCACAAATGATTGCCCAACTCTATTATTTATTTATAATAATAATAATTAACTAGTAGGTGGGACCCCTTTATAGACTAGTGGCTCTATGATGGATGTGTTACGCTTATAGGTTTTCTTCTATTATAATGATCCGTACACAGTCTTCTACAGTTGATGATTCAAGTCATGTTTTCATTCGTTATGACAACATGGTTGGTTGATGTGTTATTTCTAGATGTTGTTGATCGAAATACATGGTAGTACTATGGATAAAATGATCATTTGTTTTACATGTGTTATGCTATGCTTTAAACATTGATTAATGATATTATACATGATTTTATGCAAAAGGATAATAAGATGATATGGAAGCTTGAACAAAAATAAAATAAAAAAATATATGAATAAGCCCTAAGGTTATTGAAATGATGACAAATGAAGGGTGATGGACCTAGCTTCTAGTCTATGCACTTTGGTTAAAGGGTTATATGTGAAGAATATATGGTAACGTTATACATATGGTTGTTGTTAAAGTTTTGATATGATTCGAGGTGGCGCACTATGCAATAGATATAGCTTCAGATATAACAATGGATATGTGTTTGAATTAATGGTTGATGTTATGGTAATGGGTTGGCTTGTATGTTGAATTGAATAGGGATGGGGGAGGAAGGGACATGCATTTACTTCACGTCACTCAAACAACCCTCGACCGTATCACCCTAGCCATAGTTGCATTTGGTTTTTTCGGCTCTAGTGGTTGTGGAGGCTGTGAGATTTTTGGTTTTGAAAAGAAAATACATGCCAACTCTTCCCTCAAGCGAGTTTTCTAGGTATGGCTCCTTTACTTTCCATCCATGATGGTCCCTCTGTGTTATGAATTTTTTTTTGTCTCAGGATTGCATGAGGTCTGTGTTTTTCTTAAGTTTTGACTATGTATCAGTTCCGTGCTTATGGTTTCTTCTGTGAATACTATGTAATGTTGGCGTTTTAAAAGAAAGGAATGCATTTTATTGCTTTGTGAAGCCTATGCATTGGTTATTTGTTTAAAACATGTCGGTTAACTTGGGGTTTTATTCTGGTTATATGTGGAAAATTATGACAATGGTGTAACAAGATTTGAGTTTTTATTGTGCGGGTTTTTACCACCAGTCTGGGTATTAGTTGCTATCACTCCTTTCCTCTCGGTGGTCATTATGTTTCATTCTTCCGGGTTGCAATGCAGACTATTAAGAGTTGGATTGTTCTTGATTTGTTTGGCTGTGCCCCAAGATGGCATTTACTTCAATGTCACTATTGCCAAAAGTGTTGCACAATTGTTGGCACAGGGGCAGACCCAGGGTTCAATGCTACAACAATGCACCAACAAAAACCTAACTACTGGCCCCTTTGGCAACACCTGCAAAGTAGATGAAGTCTCATCCAAGGTAGAGGCAGGGGTGGTTGCAGGATGCCGATGTCTGCAACTTTAGCAAGGACACAAATCTGTGATTGTAACACTTTAATAGAGCACTTAGCAGTTATAGTTCATCAATATTCACCTTTAGCTTATAGCGCAGAAAAACCCTAATAACAGAACGATGCAGTATTCACACAGATCCAAATCAAGCACTAAGCACATCAACATAGGTTAGATCTAGCATTCATTCACATTATTCAGCACTAAGCTATCATATCAGATTCATCTAACATGCATCATCGCACTAATCATTTAATCACATATACAAGAGAACAACCAAAACGCACAAAGCAACCACAACACAAGATATACGTGGTTCACCCCCACCCTAGGGCTACGTCCACCAATTATTCTTCTCTTTATTGTCTTCTGTCAATATTCTACATTCACAGAGCCTTGAGATCTTACTCTGTAGAGGACATGAGATCTGCGCACTTCACTAGATCCTCCTTCCCTGAGTTACATCACAAAGCCTTCCACAGTCTCTTATGATCACTTGCACTTAGCTCTGCAAGTATTACATAGTATGCACAAAGCAATTACAATTACCACTTGCACTTAGCACCTAGCATCACATAGATGTCTCCCTTTCCCTATCACTTAGAAAGGTATCGAGCTACTTCCTACATCACTTAGACATCTATTTATACATTACAAAATCAGGCCTAAACATGGGTAAACCCATGGGCCGACATCCCCATACCCGTTACATAAGCCCCAAACCCAAAAATCCCTAAAAAGGGGCCAAGATCCAACGATCTCCACTTCAACTTGCGCTCCGCCTTCGACAGCCTGTTGAATTCCCAAAAGTAGGTCAAATATGACCAAGGATCCTCAAAACTTGGTTAAGGGTCAACAGGGCCCCAACACTCACCTATGACTCATCCTGAGTCACTATGGTCTGGGTAGGTCTGCCTCAAATGCCTCGAGCTTGGCTTGAGCTGCTTCGACCTGTTTTTGTGCCGCAGACTCCAATTTGGTGAACTCTTTGATAACTTCTTTGTTGATAGGTCCCTCTAAGCGCCATTCAACTGCAGTGACAACTTGCTCCAGTTCTGCTCCCCGGCCTTCAATTTATGTGAATAGTTGGCAAGCCTCATCTTGTATTGGTTGGAGCCTCTAAGTCACTTCCATGACTTTTCTCTGAATGGTGTGGACCTACTATTGAACAGTGGCTATTCTTGGGATCGCTTCTTCCTCTCAATGACTGACAGGGGATTCAACTGTGTCTGTACTGTTTCTCCTTGCTTCTTTGCCTCCTGGAGCTATGAATCCAATGCCTTTAATATAGAATCCTCAGTGAGTCACTCATAATTCTGGGCACTACGATCACTTAGTTGTTTATATTCCATAGCGAGGGCCTTGATTCTTTCAACTACGCTTCGAGCAGTTGCTTCTCTTTGATCTTGTACATCTGGTGCAGTGTTGGGCACTGTTCGTAGCTCTAAGTCTGCTATTGTTTGTTGTAGTTGCTAGATAGCTTGTATGAGCTATGCAACCTGATGCTCCACTTGGAATTTTGTCTTTGGCTCTAAGCTTGTCATAGAGAAAAGTTCTCTGTCAACTGCTTCTTTGACTTCAATTTGTTCTGTGAGCAACTGTTCTTTTTCTTTCTTGGCCTGCACCCTCTCTTCTTCAAACTTGGCTTGAAGGTCCTCCTTCTCATTTTGTGCAATCTGATGTTTCTCTACCATTTCTTCCTGGGCTTGTGTAAGGGCTGTTGTGGCCTGGTCTTTCTCAGCTTTTTCTCGACAAAGGTGAGCTTTGATCGCATCAACAAGTCTGTGGAGTTGGGTAGGCTCATCTGCCAACTCTGGTTCTTCTTATGGCAGGGGCGTAGTGGATATTGTGCGACTGGATTGAAGGGCCTATTGTACCCCTCTAAGTTCAACCTCGATTCTATCGTACATCTCCTCCTACTTGGATTCATGTTTCTGCAAGATGTCCTACGAGGCTGCGATGATGAAGTCAAATTAATCTACAGTTAGCAGAATCTGCATCTTAGTCAAGGTGGCTCTGGATTTCTTTCGGGAAGTGGTTTTCACAGGGGAAACCTTCCTTTTCTTTAGGGAATCAGCCTCATCAACAAGATCCTTCAATGGTGTTACTTCACCTTGCTTCTGCTGATCTTCTCTGCCATTTTTCTCTTCTACTTCATCATCACCCCCTCGGCCAGGTGATACTAAAGAAGTTTCTTCCGATGTGCTTCTTAGGTCTTGGACTTCTTCAACCTTCTTTCTTCCTCTGGTTCAAGGTGTGTCGTGTTTTTTGTGAGAGGCCTCCGAGATGTCAAGTTAGGGATTAGACATCTCTACAGGGTCAGCGGGGATGAGGAGATCTGCATATCAGTCCTTGGTTATCTCTTCGAGGTCCTCCTTTGTGAGCTTATAGTATGACTAAAGCTCCTCTTTATGTTTGTCTGCTCGTGCATTGATATAGATGAAGTGCCGATCTGTGCGAAAATTCATGAGAGGTATGAACCAGTAGAGGGTGTTTGGTGTCATGCGAGGAACAACTTCGATGGCCTTCTTCAGTTGGAGATAGTACGTTTGGAAGATTTTGTTTGACTTCCACTATTTTCCCATATCGCTCGAGTACCAGAGCGTGGTGAACTTCACAACGAGCAGCTCGAACGACTCGATGTCTGGGAAGGTCGCACCTTTTGGCATCTCCCAAGTGGTAAATGCGATGAGGATCAGGGCCAACTAAAGTGGAACTCATATCCCTGATCATGAGCTTTGCGTCAGTCTAATTCTAGCTGGTTGACCAAGTACTTCTCCCAGTTCATCTGGAGTCCTTCTACACATTTCCCGGCGAGGTCAACAATGAATCTTGTGACCTATGTAGGTCTATTCTTTCTTATGATTTTTCCTGCGATCAGCTGGAAGGCCAGGTGCACTGCACCATGCTGGATGGAAGATACCTTGTAGCCTCGCATCCCCTTTTCTACATCGCCATATGTGTCTTTGATATTTTGTGCCAATGCGCGATCTGTAGCCTTGCCTTGGTAGAAGTCCTGCGGGTCGGGTCCCTGCATGCTCAATCTGATGATCCTATGGATCAACTTCATATCGACTATGATGCGTCAGTCTAGCCATAGGTAGCCTCCATGGTAACATGAGAGCAGGAGCTTAACGCACACATTAACCACCTAATGCCTTCCAAAGTGAGAAATCTTCATTACATTCAAGAGGGTGGATTGTGTGAGGTTCATAATCCATGGCTGGGGGATTATTTTCGAGTTCTTCCCCTCGTCTTGGTCAAGTATTTGTAAGGAGCGAGCATACTATGGTTCTTGCGGTCTCCTAGGTTGAAGTCGTTGAACTTCAATGTCACGATCTTATCCTGCTGCATTCTAACTGCACGTATCCCCTTCGAGAGGTATGTAGTAACCATGGTGTAATAAAAGTCCCTTGGGACACTGTCATGACTCACCGCGCTAGCCAAAGGTGGGATGTAGTCTGGAAAAGTGGTCGGGATTAACTTTGCATTGGCTAGGTCATCTCTGTGCTTGGTTCTCTTCTCTGCTGCCAGTCATGATGGTCTGGATCCACGAGCAGTGGACAGAGAGGCTTGCACTCCTCTCATCGATGATGCTTGAATACCTGCAAACATTACTTTCTTGTGTATGAGATCGATGAGAAATTCTTCAACGGCTTTCTCTGCGGCCCTGAGCTCATCTGACATGCACACTTAGATTAGATAACTTGGGTGGATGAATGAGTGTGCAATGTAATGGAACATGTGTCGATCTCAATAAACATAGTGTGGTAGCAGTGAGTTGGATTGGATACAATTCTCAAAATTGTTCTCGGTGCAACAGTCGACGGTCTAAGTAGACGCGATGGAACGGATCTCTCCAACGGATGAGAGGTCTTCATCAATGTGGTTCTATGCGTTGCGACGCGGTCTTAATGGTTTGATTGTGACTCTTTAGACCATTACTACTGTTCTAACTGTTCAGGTCATCGGGCTAACGGTTATAATTCTTCCAACGGCTATATCGCTTCGCCATGGTGAAGTGCCATGTTACGCTGTTCTGATATCCTGACGAAGTTCCAGTCTTGCAAACCTTCCCTCTGCGAAGTGCCCTCTAAGACCTTTTGTAACTTTTCTATCTTTGCTCTCTTTTTACTGAGTTTTCTAGCTTCCCTCTTCCCAATGATCTTTGTCTCTGTATTACTCTTTCCATTCTAATTATTATCTCCTTTTGGCATAGTAACTTTGTGCTGTTAAGACTCTTTCATAGGGTCGGAGAGAAATATGTCTTTTCTAGCTGGGGTAGGTACTTCAATTTTCTGTGGGTCTTCTTGTGTTCTTTTAACTTCGACATCCAAGTTTCTGGTGCTAAGTAGCTTTGATCTATCCTCCTGTTATTCAATCAAGTGTGCTATCCTCCTAGACATGAAATCTTTTAATTCTTGCTTCTTCTGCTCTAAGACTTCCTCTTCTTTTCTTCTGGCCTGATCCTTTTCAATCCAAGGTCTTCCTAGTAATATAGATATCTGGGTGAGTCTTCCACATAGGGTTATCAACTTTCCTCTAAATAATCCTATTCCTCCCAATGAAGGAATCATAGCATGCTTTCCTAAAGTTTCCCAAGTTCTTTCTGTCATGATATTCACCTGTGTTTCTTCATCCAGAACATAATCAATGTCGAAGTCTCCTATTCTTGCTTCTATGCATTCTTTTTCTTTGAATATCTCTGATAAGTTGATATTTCTGTGATCATCTAGGGTTTCTTTCATTTGTAGTAATACATTCTATGATTCTTTCTAGGGTTCTTCCATGGTCTCAATTTCGTAACCTTCCTCGGGGTTTTCTTGTCTCATATTCATTCTGTCAAGCTTAGCAATCATTCTAGGGAAATCTAAAACTTCATGATCCATAGCTTTACAACAAAGACAACTAGGTCTTCTACTAGGGCATTCCTTAGCAAGATGTCCCAGTCTTTTGCAACTATAACAAAGGGTTAGTCTTCTTTTTCTTTGAAAGGATCCCTAGCCTTTCCTGTACTGCGCACTAGGGTGGTAGCTAACCTGCGAAAAATTCTTTCTAGGATCCTACATCCATTTGTTAGTCCAAACATTCTTTCTATGCATAGGAATAACATATCTTTCACTATTTTTTCCAGATCTACTCATATCAAACCTTCTTTCATCTAGCCGTGCCCTACTTTTCAAGATGGGACAAAATTTATCAAACATACCTAGATCCATACTTCTGAAGCAAAAATTTCCACTCATCTTACTTTTTCAATCAAAAATTTTCACTTTTCTTACCTTTATCAGAGCACAAAGATTTCAGGTCTTACCTCTTTTCTTCAGATATGATTCTTCTTCTTGGCACAGAGATTATTAGGTCAAGTAGAATACTGCGCACTAGGGCAACATATCTACGCACAAAGATTTCTCTTTTCTTTAGTTCCCAACAATCACAGTTTTAGGTCCCGACAACATAACCATTTGTTGGCATAGGGGCAGACCTAGGGTTCAACGCTACAACAGTGCACCAACAAAACCCTAACTACAGGCCCTTTCGGCAACACCTGTGAAGCAGATGAAGTCTCACCCGAGGTATAGGTAGGGGTGGTTGTAGGACTGCGATGTCTGCAACCTTAGTTGGAACATAGATATGTGATTGTAACACTTTAACAAATCACTTAGGAGTTACATTTCATCAATATTCACCTTTAGCTTACAACGTAGAAAAACCCTAATAAAAAAATGATGCAGTATTCATACAGATCCAAATCAAGAACTAAGCACATCAACATAGGTTAGATCTAGCATTCATTCACATTATTCAACACTAAGATATCATATCAGATTCATCTAACATACATCAACGCACTAAGAAGTTAATCACATATATAAGAGAACAACCAAAACGCACAAAGAAACCACAACACAGGATATACGTGGTTCACCCCCACCCCGGGGTTACGTCCACCAATTCTTCTTCTCTTTATTGTCTTCTGTCAATCTTCTAGATGAACAAAGCCTTGAGATCTTACTCCACATAGGACAGGATATATGTTCACTTCGCTATATCCTCCTTCCCTAAGTTACATCACAAAGCCTTCCACAATCTCTTACGATCACTTGCACTTAGATTTGCAAGTCTTACATAGTATGCACAAAGAAATTACAATTACCACTTGCACTTAGCACCTAGCATCGCATAGATGTCTCCCTTTCCCTAGCACTTAGCAAGGTATCGAGCTCCTTCCTACATCGCCTAGAAATCTATTTATACATTACAAAATCGGGCCTAAACATGGGTAAACCCATGGGACGACATCCTCATACCTGTTACATAAGCCCAAAACCCAAAAATCCCTAAAAAGGGGTCGAGATCTCGTGATCTCCACTTCGACTTGTGCTCTGCCTTCGATAGCCTGTCGAAGTCCCAAAAGTAGGTCAAATATGACCAAGGATCCTCAAAACTTGGTCAAGGGCCAACAATAGTCGAATATTTGTATCGCCCATAACTTTGAATGGAAGCCTTTATATGTGTTGGGTGGCCCCGGGTTGCGCTTGGGCATTCTCTCCACAGTGTTTATAAGAATTCTCCGCTCTCGTTATCTATTGGAGGTGGCTGACTTTTATGTTTGGTTACCCTCGCTATCAAGATTTTGAGTTAAAGGTTATGTGTCCTGTGGTGTTTTTAAAAGAGCACGGGCTCTCTGTGTTTTCGAAGATTCTTCCTGGATTAAGCCAACTCTCGTTACCTCTTTGCAATAAGTTTTTTAAAAGAAGCATGATATATCTCTGAATTCAAAGATAATCTCTTGATTGAGCCTCTGTTATTACTTCTTTGTGATAAATTTGTTTGAAAAATAAAGGGGCCATGGATTATCTGCATCCCCAAGGACTTTCCATTTTGTTGATTTATTGTTATTCCCTCCATTGTTGTGTTAGACCCTAGCATGATCATGGTCCCATCAAAGTTTAAAAGGCACCTGTGTGTGCCTAGTTTGTTGAGCACGACTAGGTTTTGGTCTATCGAGAACGAATTGGTTCTATTTATATTGAGCATGACTTGGTTCTGCTGAGCTCGACGTATTTTTGTTTCTCCTTGGGCACTTTTGGGCTCTGTCAATTGTTGGGTAATTATTTTAAAGGAAGTCTGTACGTGTTCGATTTTCAAAAAAATCAGGCTAAGAGTTGCATGATATTGGTTAAATTCTATTTTCCAATCAAGATTTGTGTCGATTATATTGTTGAAGACCTGTGTGTGATGAAATTGGGGATCAATTATGAGTTTTAATGTAGTGTATTATGTCAAATAGTGATGGAAAGTCGACTATTTGGGGTTAATATTGGGTCTATTATTATTTGATTTCAAGGAATGAATATTGGATATGGATGTTTGAAATCACTGTGCATATTATATTTTGTTTTAAAAAGAAAAATGGTTAGCATTGGATCATGGAAGACTGTGGTTCAAAGGGTTATAATGCTATTATGATATTGGAAATGATGTGATTATGCTATTTCATGGGTATTGTATAAGATGCGAAGATTGATATAATTGAAGAATTATGGGAAATTGAATTGTCTTTTTATTTAAGTCAACAAGCATTCTGTCTGTAAACTAGGGTTAGTTAAATGATTTTGGTTTTAAAGTGTATGCTTATTGGATTGTGTTCTGAACAGAGTTATGGTTTTTGTTTGATTTAATTTATAATTTATGAGCAATATCCATATTATTCCCTCTCATACTATCACTTTTTTCTACCATTATAACCCCCTCACGCTCCCATTTTCATTTTTACACGCCATGTTCTATAAAATAAATTAAACACTCTGTATGGAAGTAGTAAAGATATGACACATAAATAGGTGGCAACTGATATATTTTGGTATTGATTGCACAACTAGTTATTTAATGAATTGTTGAGCAATACTCGTGTTCTTAGTCCCTGCCATGCTACCACTTTTTCGCTCATTACAATCCCTCCAGATATCCCATGAGCCCTTTTTCACCCCCTGCTCACTTGAAAATTATTAAATAATTTGTTATGGATTGAATTGCATGGGTCTTATGTCAATTTCTGAGCCAAACTTTGTTTCATATAAACATAATATCATGTATGGTCTGTTAAGGGCTAGTTGCTAATGAATTGCTGCATACAGGATAAGTTTCTTTAGCAGAGGCAATCATGGAAAAAATAATAGGGGGATAGGTAACTGGAACAGAGGGCCTAGAAGGCCTAGATTCTCAATTCATTTTGATGTTGACCCTCATGAGTTGAACCAAATGTTTCAAGTTGAGTTCTTCAATTGGATTGAGAAAGGGATAGTTCAACCCCGGCCATAAGGGCCTCCCTTCCAGCCTCAAAATATCCATGGTATTCTCGTGCCTCCTCATGTATCTATGCAACCAAAATACCCCGAAAATGATGGATGGCATGAGATTTTCCATTCGGTAGTCTCCCTCCATCGTGGCTGGCCCAACTTGTCATTGCCTCCTCCTCCTCCACCTGTAAATCCAAATGATCATATTTCCTCTGTACATTCACTTGTTCAGTCCTCTCATGATATAAAATGAATTAAGTGAAAGACAAAGGTAAAGCTTCTTCTTTCCCCTCATCTCCTTCAAATGACTCATCAAAATCAATGTCCTCTCGTATGCACCCGAGGGACAATTGTTCCCATGTTATTAGTGAGATTAAGCCTCAAGGTTCAAATCAACCTAAGGCTAATTCTGGGAAGTACAAAGGGGACAATAGTGACAGAAGAAGGATTTCCTCTCAAAGTGGAAACTATGGATTTTAATTTATGTGTTTATGGTTGATTTGTTGAAGACAATGGACTGCAGAAAGTTTTGGACAAGAAACTATTTTTTGGATAATGTGATTATTGCATGATTTGGATATTATTTGAATTATTTCTGATATTTAATATTCAAATTTTGGAAATATTTATGGGAGCTACAAGGAGGCATGTGTTTAAATGATTATCTAATTGTGCTTATTTTTTTAAAGAATAAAAAGGGAGTCACAAGGGGTACAACCTACTTAGTTATTATTAAATAAAGACCCTTAACTATTATTATTATTATTATTATTACTTCCCTAAACTAAAATTAGTTAAGTTTAATTAAATTAACTAAAGGAAGTAGTTGAACTACTTCAACTGATTTGAAAT
>JASDQU010735773.1:51664-88874 GCA_032191745.1 Picea mariana | reverse complement strand
AAGGTTTGCTCATTTGTTTTCATGAGATAGTTCAGTTTTCATTCATTCTTCAGTTCATTAAAGGCTCAATTCTCTTTTTGACAATAGGGTCCTATTGTAGACAGCAAGGTTCAAAGCTAAATGACATTATTCAGATGCTTGTTTCAGAGGTGTTGATCTATCTTTGATAGTTTGTGTATACTTGTCTATTTATGGATTAAATTTCATAACTGATAAAGGATATTGTGCAAAGTCAAGTTGGCAGTAGTATGTGGCAAGTTGATCTAGATTTTAAAGTTTAGTATTTACTTCTTTTCAGATTCCTTTTGTATGGTTTTCATTAGGGATATCTAAATTTGATTTTGGTCCATGCCCTCACAGGGATTTTGTAAAGAGAAAGATACTTTGATTTATTGGAGTGAAATAAAGCGATTTCTATTCTGTCTCATTTGTGTGTATCTGTGACTTGGTTACTTTTGCTTTTGATCTCTACATTTACTTTCTGTAATAGGTATTTTTTTATATAGAAAACTATATAAATTTTTTATATTTTGCAACAATCTTTTCATTTAAAAAAATCAACCTAAGCCCTTGTAATTAATACTTGTGGATTGGGAAATACTTTTTGAGGCTATAAACATAGGGTGATATTCTCGACTATCTTTCCTTAGCCAGGCAGGAATCGAAAATGCTCGAGTACGATGAATTAAAATCATATCTTTTCCTCAACATTTATTTTGGCAACCATACTGGGGAGATCTTCCATATCTCTCTGGTTTATTGTATGCTTGATTATATTTATATTTATGCTTTTGATTCTTTGACTATTTTCTTTTCTTCACGACAATACTTGCTACAAGGTAGTCCAATATTGAGCATGGTCTTAAAGACCATACCAAGATTACTTTAACCTTATTCAATACCATTTTAGAAACCACTAATACCCGGGTTGAGTAGGATATAAGTGTCCGAGAACACTGGAAAGCCAGGCAAAGATAGCCTAGGAATCATCCATAACTTTCTTTTACTAAAGTTTTGATCTTCGTTTCATGTCCTTAAACCCACGCATCTCTAGGAGAAGAAGAGGTTTATCACTTGAGATGAACCCTATTGTTGAAATAGGAAGAAGAAACATTGTTTTTTCAACCCAACAAGGTACTTTAAGGAGAACTTTGTTTGATTCAACTAGTTCGTCTTCTCTCCCTTACCTATCATTCAAAAGATGGCATCTAGTGGTGGATTTGGTGGCACTGGAGGTGCTTCTTCATCTCAACCTTCATCCTTGTCAGTGATTGGTAGCTTGTATAGTCATCAAGTCCCTGTCCAATATACCACCAATCCCACCAAGGTCATAAAGAAGTATGGTCTCTTTCAATTTGAAGAAGATGATACTACTACTCTGTGGCATGTTTCTTCTCCTCTGAACCTAGCATCTACTACTCGTCCACTTCCAAAATTCAAAGAGAATCTCCTTGGGTTTTCGAGAAATAACACGGTCACTACAAATGAACACATGGTGGAATTTTATAATGCTTGTCACAACATAGGATCCAATGACAATGACACTTGTATTCGCTTATTTTTTAATTCTCTTGAAGGGAAAGCAACGAATAATTTATTTGATCTTCCTCCCAAGATTCTTTCCACTTGGGAGGATTTGGTTTATTGGTTCAAATCTACTTATGGTATTCTAAGAGCCCAACCGATCAATTACGAGAGTATAATAACATTTCTTATAAAGACGGTGAGACTATTAAGTCTTTCAACTTACATTTCACCAAGTTATATAACTAAATTCCCGAACTTATTTGCCCTCAGAACAAAGCCGCTTTTATGCATTAATATAATGCTCTACCTTCCCTCTACCATCATAGGATTGAAGAAAAATCTATCAACAATCTTGGTTCCGCTCTGCATACTTGTCTAGAGTATGCAGAACAACTTGAAAGAACATGTCTTCCCAAGGTAGAATCAGTTAAACAAACATACATGTCCACCCTCTTACAACTTATACACGGCATGAATAACTGAATGATAATGTATGAGTGAAAGGGAAATGTCCCTTCACTTACCCCTGGGCCCTCATCTTCTTCTTCACCACCCTTTAGGAATCCTAATGAAAACAACTTTCAGCCTAAAGCCATCATGCCTTGCAGTTGGAGTAACTTTTGCAAGGAACACCATGAGGAAAGTACTTGTAAGGTAAATAAGAGTGCCAGAGATAAAATATTCGGTAAAAGGCCTGAAACTACTATTGTTGTTCTAGATTTTCTAGAACTAGAGGATGCCATGATCATAAATACTAGGAATAAATCCTATGCTTCGAAAGGAAAATATGATCCCCCTCGCAATTCTTCTAGCCCAAGCTCATCTTCAATAGCTGCTACTATACAGGTTACTAAAACTCCTGACAGTCAAGGAACTCCCTCCCCTCTTCCCTCTTCCAAATACATCATTCTCAACCAATTGGTTAATATTAAAGACAATGCTACCCTCCTGGACATGGTTGCCGTCCCTGAGCAACAAAAGCATCTGAAAAATTTCATGGAAGGAAAAGATTCCATCGTAGCCAACCTATCTGAAGAGGACTCAACTGTAAATAAAGTAGGTGTACATAATTTTAGACACCCTGTAAAAAATCCTCCATTTTTTTTATTTTTTTTTTCTGTAAAGATTATGGACAAAATAGCCGTTTGTTGTCTGATTGATGGCAGTTCGGGCCCAAGCGTAATGTTGAAAATTATTATGGAAGAGCTAGTCTTGTCTTGTACAAATGAAAATTCCATAAGCATGCTCTTGTATAATAGTTTACAACAATAGACCATAGGTGAAATCAAGGACGTGACCTTGGTTTTGTGAGCACATCTTGAAATAAGGAAAACCCTTAATATTCATGTAATTGACATGCTAGTGAGTAATTATTCAATCATCTTAGGAAGAGACTGGCAAGACTTGACAAATGGATACCTCTCACTCGACGAGACACACTTATCCGTTCCTCGAAATGGGAAGAACATCATAGTCCTAAGGGAGGGAATAATTTCACCTTATATAGAAATCATCCCACAACCTAATGTAAATTATATCGAGGAGGAACTAGGAGTGTAATCCATCTTTGCCGATGAGGACAACACTACCTTGGAACAAATAGACCTAGAGGATCGGATGTGGCATATGCACTTTGATGGTTCATGATCTAATGAAGGAAATGGAGTTGACATTATCTTATACTCTACCGTGGGTAAAATTCACAACTTTTCCTATAGGTTATAGTTTGCTTGCACAAACAATGTCACCGAATTTGAAGTGTTACTGCTAGGCATTGAAAATGCCTATAATTTATGTTGTGGTCACCTTACAGTTTTTGGGGATTCTAAACTTATTGTAAACCTTGTAAATCAGATATATTCTCCTAGAAACAATTTAATGAAGCTCTACAACCAAACTTTTTGGGTGCTTATCTCGAATTTTCTATCTTTCAACATCACTCATGTTAAAAGGGAATTGAACTCAATGGGCTGACAGGTTAGCTGTTTTTGCAGCCTCTCCTACTCGACAACTTATGCCACAAAGACCTTATTGCACCTTTCAATCTTTGTATCGTCCTCATATCCTTGACTATGTAGAGTCATGGCAGGTGTTCCCTAGTGATGAGAGAATCTATGCTTTCATAGAAAATGAACCTTATAAGCCTAAGGATATTATATCAATGGAATTTAACAAAATTCTGAAGGGCTTGAATCCTCTAGAAAGTTCATTTTCATCGAGTGATGTAGGAAACAAAGAAAAACATAAATAAGAGGAGTCGAAAAAGAAAGTGGCTGAAACCATTTCCTTAAACATTTGGATACTCGGCTGCCCAAAGAATGTTAAGATAGGTGCCCAATGTTCTGATGAAAAAAAATTGAAGTTCACTGATTTACTTCATGGATTTCAAGATGCTTTTGCTTGGTCTTATGAGGATATTCATGGTTTTGATCCTACTCCTATACAACATGCCATTCCTATCAAGGAAGGCATAAAACTGGTTAGGAAAAAACAAAGACCCATTAACCCTACACTGGAAGCAACTATTCAGAAGGAGTTGGAAAAACTCTTGAAAGATGGGATTATTTTCCTTGTTAAGTATTCTGAGTGGGTTTCCAATTTCGTTCCCGTTTGGAAAACGATTGCTCAGATCAAATTATGCGTTGATTTTCACGCATTGAATATAGCTAGCATAAAATACCATTTTCCTCTTCCTAATATGGAAATGATTTTGCAGCAAGTTGCAGGTTCACAGATGATGTCCTTACTTGACGGCTTTTTTGGCTACAATCATATCAAGGTAAAAAGGACAGATAAATATAAAACCACTTTTATTACACATTGGGGCACTTTCGCTTATGAACATATGCCTTTTGGTTTATATAATGCAGGTGCCACTTTCAAAAGAGCTATGCAAATAAATTTTGACGATTTGATCGGCAAAATCATTCAGATTTATCTTGATGACTTAACTGTGTATTCAAAAAACCGATAAAATCATTTTGGTCATCTTATAAAGGTTCTCATGCGATGCAAAAAATTCAACATTTCTTTAAATCCTTCTAAGCCTATCTTCAGAGTTACCAAGGGAAATCTCCTTGGGCACATCGTCTTTGATCCAAGAATAAGAATAGATCTCGAAAGGATTGTTGCTATCCTAAATCTTCCTGCTTCTACTTCCAAAAAGGAGGTTCAAGCCTTTATGGGTATTAATAACTTTGTTCATAGGTTTGTTCCAGATTTTGGAGTAATGGTCAAACCAATTCACAATATTCTTAAGAAATATCGCTCCTTTTCTTGGACTGATGACATCGAAAATTCTTTTGTAAGGATCAAGAAGGAAATCAATTTTGCACTGGTTTTGGCGAAGCCAGATTTTGAGAAGGAATTTATTATATATACTAATGCCATAGAGGAAGCAGTTTCTACTATCCTCATGCAATGTGATGACCAAGTTAACAAGAAACCAGTAGCTTACATGAGTCAAAGCTTGTCAGATGATGAATTTAAATATTCTTATATTGAAAAGCATGCTTTCGCTCTTGTTAAAGATGTTGAATTTTTTTCCACTTTATCTCAGGTAAGCACACGCTAGTAAAAGTCCCTTTACTTGCTGTCAAGTTTTTTCTCTCACAGACTTATCTTTCAGGGTAGCTTGCACATTGGCTTGCCAATATCCAGGAGCATGATTTAACTATCATGACTTCTAAAACCATTAAGGGACGTGACTTAGCCCTTCACTTAGCTCAACATGCATAAGCAAGTGAAGAAATTGATGAACATGATAGCTCTCTGTCAGCACTATTTTATATTGATAGTCAAATCCTTTCTGTAGCTGAACATCCCTAGTATAAGGATCTGGTATATTACTTGGAAAATCAAAGATGTACAGATAACTTAGATACTCATCAAAGAAGAAGGCTCCATATTGAATCTTCCAGACATGTCATTTTTGGAGACTTCTTCTTTAAGATATCTGTAGATGGTATTTTACTTCGATGTAGGAGTAATGAGTAAGCAAAAAAATTCTTACAAGAGACTCATGGATCTTCAGATTCTATTATTCATGTAGGAGGTCACTTTTCTGCTAAAACTATTGATTTTAAAATTATCAGTAAAGGGTACTATTGGCCTTCAATTTTCGTGATTCTTATAATTTTTCAATATCTTGTGACAAGTGCCAGAAGTTCGCTGGGAAATAACGTCTTTCTGCTATGCCTTTACAACCTGTCCTCCCTGACTTTCCTTTTTAAAAATGGGGTCTGGACTTTATTGGTCCTATTAATCCTCCATCTTCAGTAGGGCAAGTTTTTATCTTGACAACCACATACTATTTAACAAAATGGACTAGAGTTGTCCCACTCAAGCATTCACAGGATGAGCAGGTGATTTCTTTCCTTGAGACTAATATTTTTTTCCATATTTGGTCTTCCTTTGGAAATTATTACAGACAATAGTCTCGCTTTTTTATTTCTGCTAAGCTGACTCAGTTTCTAGCTAAACTGGGGGTTAAACATTTTACCTCATCAGATTATTATCCCCAAGGAAATGGGCAAGCCGAGTCTACTAATAAGAATCTGGTTATAATTATCAAGAGGCTCATTGAAGATAAGCCTCATCAATGACACACTTTCCTCACTTACGCCCTTTGGGAAGATCGTACTACCACCAAGGTGAGCACTCCTTTCCAACTTATTTATGGTCAAGAAGCCATTCTTCCTACCTAGCTGGAACTTTATTCTCTAAGGTTGATACTACAGGTTGAAGAATTAAATTCTTCCAATATCTCTCAAAGAAAGAATGGACTCTTGGCTTTATAGGAACAAAGGACGTTTGCCTTAGATAACATAAAGAAGAGACAACAAAATGTTAAAATATATTTCAATAAAAGTGCCAAAGCTGTCAAATTTAAAGTTAATGAGAAGGTATTACTATGGGATTCAACTCATGCTAATAGATGTAGGCATTCAAAGTTCCAAAAGTTATGGCTGGGCCCTTTTAAGATCGCTTTTTTCCTGCGTGCAAATTCCTATATCCTAAAGGACTTGGAAGAGCGATTGTTTTCCTATAGCACCAATAGTTCCCACTTAAAACACTATGTGGAACCAACTTGAAAGTTTAAATGATGTATGGAATGTGTTATGTATTATAGTTTTGTTTTATTGCTTTGATTTTACTTTGCTGTTATTTCTTTCTGTTGTTTATTTCGTTATTTGACTTCTTTTCTTGTCAGAAATAAGATTGTTGGATCAGTTTTTCCACAGTGACGCTATTCTGCAAGTATTGTTAATCAATAACAATCCGGTTACACAACTTTCATGATGTCCCCCCTTGAAGACATCATTGAAATTGTTATCTTCTCCAACTGTTGTTCGATTAGATAGTTGGTTTTATCCCTATTTCTGCTTTCCTTTTCTTCCCTCCGCTCCAAGATTCAAAAGAGCACACTAGAAAATTTTTCTCCTTGAAGTAAAGAATGTTTTCACTATGATTAATCAAATGATTATGCATACAGGGATAAACCTCCCTCATACTTAACACTTTCCATGAGTTATTCCCACAATACCAAATCATTTTTTCCCTTAAATCGCTCACTTCCCCCTATTGCACAATCATTCTGATGTCTATTTCCTTGATCTAATGTTCACCTAGTCTGCGAAACCAGACAATCTGAGTTATTAATCTGTTGGAAATAGATTTCCCAGTGGAGTCGCCAGTTTATTGACGCTTAAAATTGCAACAATGGATACTGCTCGCAAATGATTGCCAAACTCTATTATTTATTTATAATAATAATTAAGTAGTAGGTGGGACCCCCTTGTAGACTAGTGGCGCTATGATGGATGTGTTACGCTTATAGGTTTGTTGATGCTATAATGATGCCTACACAATCTTTTATAGTTGATGATTCAAGTCATGTTTTCATTTGTTATGACAACATGGTTGGTTGATGTGTTATTTCTAGATGATGTTGATGGTCACTCACAATACATGGCAGTATTATGGATAAAAGGATCATTTGTTTTACATGTGTTATGTTATGCATTGAACATTGATTAATGATATTATACATGATTTTATGAAAAAGGATAATAAGATGACATGGAATCTTGAACAAAAATAAAAGAAAAAAATCTATGAATAAGTCATAAGGTTATTGCAATGGTGACAAATGAAGGGTGATGGACCTAACTTCTAGTCTATGTGCTTTGGTTAAAGGGTTATATGTGAAGCGTATATGGTAACGTTATACATATGGTTTTTGTTAATTTTTTTATATGATTGGGGGTGGCACACTATGCAATAGATATATCATCAAATATAACAGGATATGTGTTTGAATTAATGGTTGATGTTATGGTAATGGGATGACTTGTATGTTGAATTGAATAGGGACGAGGGAGGAATCAATGTGCATTTACTTCACGTCACTCAAATGAATCTCGACCCCGTCACTCTAGCCATAGTTGCATTTGGCTTTTTCGGCTCTGGTGGTTGTGGAGGCTCCACGATTTCTGGTTTTGAAAGGAAAATACAAGCCAACTCTTCCCTCAAGCGCTTTTTCCAGGTATGTATCCTTTAATTTCCATCCATGATGGTCCCTCTGTGTTATGAATCAATTTTTTGGCTCAACATTGCATCAGGTCTGTGTTTTTCTTAAGTTTTGACTATGTATCAGTGTTGTGCTTATGGTTTCTTCTGTGAATACTCTGGAATGATAACGTTTTAAAAGAAAAGAATGGATTTTATTTCTTTTTGAAGCCTATGCATTGGTTATTGGTTTAAAACATGTAGGTCAGCTTGGGGTTTTATTTTGGTTCTCTATGGAAAATTATGACAATGGTGTAACAAGCTCTGAGTTTTTATTGCGCAGGTTTTTACCACCAGTCTAGGTATTAGTTGTTGTCACTCCTTTCCTCTAGGTGGTTGTTATGTTTCGTTCTTCTAGTTTGCAATGCAGACTGTTAAGAGTTGTAGTGTTCTTGCTTTGTTTTCCAAGCGCCAAGCTATCGTTTGTTATGGAATTTACTTCATTGTCACTATTGCAAAAAATGTTGCACAGTCAAATCTTTGTATCTCCCATAACTTTGAATGGAAGCCTATATATGTGTTGGGTGGCCACGAGTTGTGATTGGGAATTCTTTCCACAATGTTTATAAGAATTCTCTCCTCTCGTTATCCATTAGAGGTGGATGAATTTTATGTTTAGTTTTCCTCACTGTCAAGATTTTGAGTTAAAGGTTATGTGTCCTGTGGTGTTTTTAAAAGAGCACGGGCTCTCTTTGTTTTTGAAGATTCTTTCTGTATTAATTCAACTCTTGTTACCTCTCTGCAATAAACTTTTTAAAAGAAGAACGAGATATCTCTGACTTCAAATATCATCTCTTGATCGATCCTCTGTTATTACCTCTCTGTGATAAATTTGTTTTAAAAAGAAAGGGCCATGGGTTATCTGCATCCCTAAGGACTTTCCATTTGGTCGATTTATTGTTATTCCCTCCATTGTCATGTTAAACCCTAGCACGATCATGGTGCCATCAAATTTTAAAAGTCACCTGTGTGTTCCTGGTTTGTTGAGCACGACCAAGTTTTGGTCTATCGAGCGCGAATTGGTTCTGTTTCTATTGAGCACAACTTGTTCTGCTGATCTCGACGCGTTTCTATTTCTCCTTGGGCACTTTTGGGCTCTGTCAATTGTTGGGTAATTCTTTTAAAGGAAGTTTGTACATGTTCAATTTTCAAAAAACTCAGGGTCATAGTTGCATGATATTGGTTAAATGCTATTGTCGAATCAAGATTTGTGTCGATTATATTGTTGAATACCTGTGTGTGATTGAATCAGAGCTCAATTATTAGTTTTAATGAAGTGAATTATGTCAAACAGTGATGGAAAGTCAACTGTTGGTGGTTAATACTGGGTATATTATTATTTGATTTCAAGGAATGAATATTGGATATGGATGTTTAAAATCACTGTACATATTATAATTTGTTTTAAAAAGAAAAAGGGTTAGCATTGGAGCATGGAATACTATGGTTCAAAGGGTTATAATGTTATTATGAAATTGACAATGATGTGATTATGATATTGCATAGGTATTGTATAAGATGCAAAGATTGATATAATTGAAGAATTCTGGGCAATTGAATTATCTTTTTAGTGAAGTCAGCAAGCATTCTGTCTGTAAATAAGGGACAATTAAATGATTTTGGTTTTAAAGTGGATTCTTATTAGATTGTGGTATGAACAAAGTTATGGTTGTTGATTGATTTAATTTATTTTTTATGAACAATATCCGTATTGTTCCTGTTATCACTCAAGGAAAATCTCCTAGGCTGTAAGTCAGAGATGCCTGGTAACTTAATCTTTTTGGAAACTATTTTCTCAATAATAAGTGTGGGTTTGGATCAAGATGAATATCCTAATCTCTAGATTGTATCTTCAAGACAATCTAACTATATTCATGCAACACAAGGCCTTCAAGAGCTATTTATCAGATAGGTTTGCATAACAGATGGATAAGAAAACCAATCAGTTAACCAAAACATACATAAACCATATATATGATGGGTCAACAAACTAGCCAAAGATGCTTATGATTTTTTCTTAACAGTCAAAAGTAAGATGATAGTTACCATAGGACCATTAAACAGAGACAAAAGAATGAATTCAACTCATATGCATAGACAAAGATGAAGGAGGATTTGACAATAACAAATGAAAGAAGCTTGCAAGCTTGATATATTAAAGAAAATGTCTTTCATACAAAAACAATAGAATATAGAACTCCAAATCGAACCATTAGTTCATCTTCTGTCTTCAACTTTATAGTTTTACAATACAGTTTTTAGATCCTAAAAGAATGGATCAGATATGCTAAAGATAGAAAGTCAAAACACAATTGCAAAAGATAAGGAATGATCCTCAAAATGAGGTAAATTCCACATTTCATGGTCTTTGGAGAGTCCTTGTGCAGTGCAGAATAGCCTTCCAAGGCTGATTGATGACTCTTCCAAGAGATAGAATTCGAATTTGTTGAGTTATGCAAAAATCCTAATTTGTTGCCACCAAAATAGGTACCAAAACCAACTTGGATACCTTTTCTATTCCTTATACACCAAAAATGGATCTTGAATCTGACTCTATAATTCAACATTTATCCATTACAAGTGTTTTCAAATGATTCGGATTAGTAAAACCTCGATCTGTGCAAAATTTAGCTTTCTCTGGCCAGTGACAGGTTTCGGTGGTTAACACAAAAGAATTCTGGGTGTATTAACTACTGAAAGCTCTGCTTTTGGTGGTTAATGAACAATCGTCCTGTTCGCCTAAACCATCGAAAACTTAGCTTTGTACAAAACTTTAAAATTGCAAAAATTGATTACCTTGATGCTTTGCTTGAGTGTTCAAGGCCTCTTTGATGATGCTGCTCTTCCTTGTACAAATATGGGAGCTTTAATTTGCTGTGTTGAAGACTGTGGTATATCCACCATTGTTGTAGCTAACTTGGCTAGGGTTTCCAAACCTGTATGATCCTGAGCTAGAGGTTGGGATTCTTTTATCTTTCGCCTCAGAAGTCTAAGCTGCCTGTACAACTTCATATTCTCTCTTATCAGTACCATGTTCCTGTCCTTGATTTTATCATGCTTTTCCTTGGGATTTTGGTTCATGTTATAAAGTTATGCATTTCTTTCAGTTAACTCTGTATTTGTATTTTTAATGACTCTTTCTAAAACTTCCATCTCATAGATCTGTTTAAGAATTTTATTGATTTTCTGAGTCCTGGATGCTTTAGGTTTGCTTGAAGAAGCTTCTGCTAATGGTTGACTGTATTCACCTGGAGGAGTTGGTGAGGGAAAGTTGGGATAATCTTCTGCAACTTACTCAGCCTGTTCGTCACTCTGTGTCTCTATCTGTTCCTGTTCAGGTTCTGAATCACTGTATGGTAGGTTCAAGGGGTTATCTCCCTCAGCAAAACCCTCTGTTTGCTCACCTTCTTTGCCAAATTTTAGTTTCCTTTTGGCTCTCTTTCATTTGGTAGATGATGACTCTGTTGGCTCCTTTGGAGCTGAGATAGCCCTCCTCTTTCTTCGACTGCTGTTAGGGGTGAGGGACTTCTTTGTAGAAGACCTTTTTCCCTTTTTATCTCGATGAAGATCAGTTGGGAACTCATTCCAGAATAGGAAATGATTCCAGTCAACTTATTTCTTTCTTAAGGATTCCTTAACTATGAGTGTGATTAACCTCTGGTGTGACACCCTGCTAGCCACCTTGGTGGGATTTAATTTAACCTGTCAGGCCATCTTAGTGAGTTCTTTGTGAAGGTAGAAAGGTAAGTTAATGGGTGACCTGCCAGTGAAATGGTTCAACAGTTTGAAGTGATAGAACATTACCCTATTGTACCTTCCTTCACAGGTAATGTATGCAAAAATGGCCTTCAACAGAGCCTGCCATTTTGTCTCCAGAAATGACATTGGGATGTCCTTCTTCTAGATGAGAGTTTTATGTTGAGGTTGCAGATAGGATCTGAATTCAATGTCTGTTGGTAGAGTAGTATTGAACTAGCACTCACTCGTCCTAGGTAGACCGGTGATCTTTGCAATGGATGCCTCATCTACTATAAACTCTTCCTTGCCTATTATAGCCCTCCTTTCATCGTATGATAAGGCAAATGCTTCTGAGAGCTGTTGATGGAAGTTTTCAAGCTTTTTACAGTAGGAGAAAACACCAACCAATTTGAAGAATTTGACCACTTTAGGGTGTGCCTCCAAGTACCAAGTTCCATCTAGTTCAGACCTGAGAGTTGGTCCAGCTTTCGGCATTTGATGAGTTGGTTGAACTGTCCCTGCAATTTAGCAAAAATATGCGAGCTAGGGGGACAAACACCTAAAGTTTAGGATGAACTAAGAGTGTATGTCGAGGTAAGAGACACGAAACAGGGTGACTCAGAGTTTGATTTTCATAAACCCAATCTTCAACAGATTTTAATCAACAGTAAAGGCTGGATTTTAGCCGAGAATTTCAAATTCAGGTAGGAGATATAATTGAACTGAAACAGTGAGAGATTCCAAAGAATACATGATGACTCAGGATTTTCTTCGAATTGGATGACAGATGGCTTGATGACCAACAACAGAACTCAAGCTTCACATGGCAACATCGACAATTGATTTCAGCGTATGAGTTGGTTAATGAAAACACAAGATTATATCTAATACACATAGTTTCAGATTTGATTTGTATATGAATGGATTTGAAATGGTGATTAACTGGAGTAATTATGAACCTATCCCCTTGGGACTTGAAGTAATGATTAGCCATGTGACTAATCAATATAGTTAGTCGAGAATCAAACTCCTAAAATTCTGTGTTATGCTGAGCCTTCATATGAAATGACAAATGGTGGTTTAAAAGGACAACAAAGCATCAATATCCTGAGAAGATGTAATAATAACATCCTACCTCACCAAATCGATAGAGTTTCGGTGGTTCTGTCTTCATGATTACGCCAACTGACAGCTAGCTCGTGTGAAAGCAGGGGCTTTTATTTTTGCATGTTGATAGCTTTTCGGTAGTTAACTAGGACTTTTGTTTTTCCCTTTTAACTACCGAGAACAAAATCTTTCGATGGTTAATGAGCGCTTTTCAGGCCCGCCTAAACCACCGAAACCTGATATTCTCTCTTTTTCTTGACAAAACCAATTCAAATGTTTTTTCCAAGTTTATTTACAGAAAATAGACTCTCTAACACACCTAAAGAAATTTAGAAATAGATTTTTGGACCACACTCTTATCACCTAAAAAGAAAAATCTCAATCAATTTATTTGAGGAGATAACACTGGCTTCTATTGGGGATGAACACCTCCCTGTGAGGTTTCAAGAACAAGAAGACCTGTGCCTGTCCATTTAACCTGAAAACTCTGCCACCTGCTCAACAATCATTCACAATTTGTTTATTGTGTCTAGTCCATTGGGCTATGGAGTCATCTGTCTTGAGCAACTTATCTTCAGACAATCTGTAGCCTGTTGTGCTTATTCAACCAATAACTAAAAACAATCTAAGTGCTCATATGAAGAGCTTATTCTTCTTCCTACTCTTACACTAACCAACTGTACTGCCTCTTATCAAGTGAAGTCATGCTTCCAATGAAGCCATGTAAGGAACTGATTTACTGACATCATGATATATCTTGACCCGAACAAAAATGGAAGGGATAGACAACAACAAAGAGGTTTGAACAGATGATCAAGCCAATTTTCAAGTGATAAAAATAATTTAACACATATACTGTTCAAAGATTCCAAATAGTTGGCAAAAGGGTCATTAAAGTCACAATGAAATACCTCTTTGAGTTGCTGATCCAACTGACTGTAATGCTGCTCTTATTTTCCTTCACAAAACTCAATGCTAAATGTAGATTGATTGATCTCTGTTGGAGAAAAATATAACCTCAATTTCTGACCTGAACCTTTCTGCTCGTCATCTTCCTTTTCATATATGCTGCAATTTTCTCGATGTTCTAGCTAAAGATTAGACAGTCTTTGCAAATCTGGAAACTCTAAGCTGTCCTCATCATCCTCTTCTTGGTGTGTGCTGCAATCAAAAAACTGAAAGCTTTCCTTACTATCTATTGTAGGTTTGAAACTATCTTCTACTAATGTGTCAGTCTGTTCAACATATTCAGAGTTTTCAAAGGAGGCAATTTGATCTTTATGACAACATCTTTGATCATATCTTTGTGAAAAAGTAGGACTAGATGAAATTTTAGTTGTCAACAATCCTTCCCAAGACTTAAAGTCTTCTTCCTCATCACCATATTTATCAAATATGGGAACATCAAGAACAATTTCTAATGATAGAGATGAAAATTTAAGCATAGAGTCATCAACACTAGGATCTTGAAATAGATTTGAAAAAATATCATCTTTTACCTCATCATATTCATCCTTCTCATCTGACATTGACATGTAAGATATATAAGGAGAAATATAATCCTCTTTCTGTCTTTCTTGAAGATTAGATGTTTTTTGAAAATCTTGTTCTTCATAGTCACTACCATTTCTCTTGAACTGCAAATTTGAAAGCGGAGGGCTTCCCTTAGAATCTGTTGCAAATTTGAGACTGTCACCTGCTAAGGTATCAATTTGATAATCACCTTTGAGGTTTTCAAAGGGGACAGTTTCATCTTCATGACAAAGTAAGTCAGTAGATGCATTTGATACAATGTCAAAAGAATCAATGCTATGGTTATCCTCCCGAAGATTGCCAACATCTTGGTTACGATGATAGATGTCCCCTATTGCAACATACTCTTCAAAACTATCATTAACCACATCATGTATACATTTATGATCATCTCTTTGTGTAGCTAAAGAAACCAGCTCTTCCAATTCATAACAATCAGACTTAAGGATGGTAAGAGAGCGTTCAGTTTCTTTATTATCCATTTGTAGTTCATGTTGATGATAAGATACAACATCTTGAAGATCATTAAAGGGCTGTTGTATATTATGAGGGAGAGCTCTTTCCATATTTACATCTTCAAGCTTACAATGCAATTCATATTCATCACAACAATTATCAAATGCAAACTCATTTGAAAAATACCTTTTGCAATGCTCAGTGAATGCTCTGTGAAAATATTTCAATGATGAAATACTGGAAGGAGGTAAAGAAAAATACCACTATTGTGCATCACCATACAATGAAAACATGAACATCTTCATGTTGTAGATCTAATAGATCCATGCACTCATGAAACTTGAGGAGGTGTTCTGCAGGATTGTCTTCTTTGCTCTCTTTGAAGCTAGGCAAAAAATCTCCCCATTCCGACATATCAGGTACTGGTTGTGGGAAACCAGGAACTGAAGAGAAGTCAAGAGGTGCAAACCTCTGAGCCAAAAGAGCAACGAATGCTTTTGAGATTTGAATATCGTGGAGTCGCCACTAAATCCGTCCTTCATGGAGTTGCCAGATAGATGATTACAACCAATGTAATGTCCAACCTTTGTCTATCATCAAAGATCATATCTATGTCGTCTCCCAGGGAAGCTGAGCTTCAATCTCCTCTCCCCGACAACGGTCATCCAACTGATATATTTTGATATTGATTGCACAATTAGTTATTTAATGAATTGTTGAGCAGTACTCGTGTTCTTACTCCCTATCATGCTACCACTTTTTCGCTCATTACAATCCCTCCAGATATCCCATGAACCCTTTTTCACCCCCTGCTCACTTGATGATTATTAAATAATTTGTTATGGATTGAATTTCATGGGTCTTATGTCAATTTCCGAGCCAAACTTTGTTTCACATAAATATAATATCATGTATGGTCTATTAAGGGCTAGTTGCTAATGAATTGATGCATACATGATGAGTTTCTTCAGTAGAGGTAGTCATGGAATAAAAAATAAGGGAAGATGTAACTGGAACAGAGGGCCTAGAAGGCCCAAATTCTCAATTCATTTTGATGTCAACCCTCAAGAGTTGAACCAAAATCTCAAGCAAAATAGGTAGCAACTGATATATTTTGGTATTGATTGCACAATTAGTTATTTAATGAATTGTTGAACAGTACTCGTGTTCTTACTCCCTATCATGCTACCACTTTTTCGCTCATTACAATCCCTCCAGATATCCCATGAACCCTTTTTCACCCCCTGCTCACTTGACGATTATTAAATAATTTGTTATGGATTGAATTTCATGGGTCTTATGTCAATTTCTGAGCCAAACTTTATTTCACATAAATATAATATCATGTATGGTATATTAAGGGCTAGTTGCTAATGAATTGATGCATACATGATGCATTTCTTCAACAGAGGCAGTCATGGTAGAAAAAATAAGGGAAGAGGTAACTAGAACAGAGGGCCTAGAAGGCCCAAATTCTCAATTCATTTTGATGTCAACCCTCAAGAGTTGAACCAACTATTTCAAGTTGGGTTCTTCAATTGGATTGGGCAAGGGATAGTTCAAACCCAACCAGATAGGCCTCCCTTCCAGCCTCAAAATATCCCTGGTATTCCTGTGCCTCCTCATGTATCTATGCAACCAAAAGCTCCCAAAAATGATGGATGGCAGGAGATTGTCCATTCGACAGTCTCCCACCATCGTGGCTGGCCCAACTTGTCATCGACTCCTCCTCCTCCACCTGTAAATTCAAATGCTCAAATTTCCTCTGTACATTCACCTGTTTAGTCCTCTCATGCTAGAAAACGACTTAAAATCGAGCCCCCCGATGTGCAAGAAAAAGGTAAAGCTATTGCTTCCCCCTCATCTCCTTCAAATGACTCATCAAAATTAGTGTCCTCTAATTTGCACCTGAGGGATGATTGTTCCCATGTTATTAGTGAGATTAAACCTCAAGGTTCGAATCAACCTAAGGCTAATTCTGGGAAGTCCAAAGGGGATAACAGTGACAAAAGAATGATTTCCTATCAAAGTGGAAAATATGGATTTTAATTTAAGTGTTTATGGTTGATTTGTTGAAGACAATGGACTACAAAAAGTTTTGGACAACAAACTATTTTTTGGATAATGTGAATATTACATGTTTTGGATATGATTTGAATTATTTCTGATATTTAATATTCAAATTTTGGAAATATTTATGGGAGCTACAAGGAGGCATGTGTTTAAATGGTTATCTAATTGTGTTTATTTTTGTAAAGAATAAAAAGGGAGTCACAAGGGGTCCCACCTACTTAGTTATTATTAAATAAAGACCCTTCACTATTATTATTATTATTACTTCCCTAAACTAAAATTAGTTAAGTTTAATTAACTTAACTAAAGGAATTAGTTGAACTACTTCAATTGATATGGAATGCATAAAAGCCAAATGAGAAGGAAGAACAAAGGGGGAATAGAAGGAGAAAAAAATACTAAGGTTTGCTCATTTGTTTTCATGAGATAATTAAGTTTTCATTCATTATTCAGTTCATTAAGGGCCTAATTCTCTTTTTGACAGCAGGTTCCTATTGTAGACAACAAGGTTCAAAGATGAACCATATCATTCAGAAGCTTGTTTCAGAGGTGTTGATCTATCTTCGATAGTGTGTGTACACTTTTCTATTTATGGATTAAATTTCATAACTGATAAAGGATATTGTGCAGAGTCAAGTTGGAAACAATCTGTGGAAACTGATCCAGATTTTAAAGTTCAATTTTTACTTCTTTTCAGAGTCCTTTTGTATGGTTTTCATCGGGGATATCTAAATTTAACTTTGGTCCATGCCCTCACAAGGATTTTGTAAGAGAAATATACTTTGATTTCTTGGAATGAAATAAAGTGATTTCTATTCTGTCTCATTTGTGTGTATCTGTGACTTGGTTACTTTTTTTTTTGATCTCCACATTTACTTTCTGTAATTTGTATTTTTTTTATAGAAAATTATATAAAAAAATTATATTTTGCAACAATCTTTTCATTTAAAAAAATTATCCTAAGACCTTGTAATTAATACTTGTGGATTGAGAAATATTTTTTTAGGCTATAAACATAGGGTGATATTCCCGACTATCTTTCCTTAGCTAGGCAAGATTCGAAAATGCTTGAGTAAGATAAATCCTATCTTTTCCTCAACACAAACCAAGGCTCATAATTATGGAATGCCAGAATTCGTTGAGAAGGGCAAAGAAGCATCCAACCCATTGCCTCCTCTTCAAATTGAGAAGACTATGGGAGAAACTATGATTCACATCCCAAAAGGTGCATCCAAAAAGGCTTCTCACAACCCGAATGCAAGGGTTGCTCAGAATTACTTCGTCGTGGAGGATCTGGCACAAACTCCTTGTGCAATGTCTACTATGGAAGTTTTCCAGAGTTTCCCCTCACAAAGGAAATCATTGTTGTCTTCCTTGGGAGTGACCGAGACTACTAAATCATGAATGATTGTTTTTTACCCTACATATTATAAACCTCATCTTCCTCACCATCTCGCTTTTCAGATAGTAGTGGTGCATGCCATGAAATCGTTGACATATAACATTTTCTGTATGGTGGTTGATGAAGATGCCTTGACTTGCATGATGTCGTTGGCATGTTGGAATGCCATTGGCCCACCTAAGTTGTCTCTATCACCCACGTTGCTTACCGCGTTTGACGATCAATATTTTAGGCCACATGGCATAATTCCCTCCTTCCCTGTGCAATTGGAGGGAAAAATTGTGTGCGTCGAACTAGAAGTAGTCGATGCACCTCTCGACTACAATATTTTGTTAGGGAACAGTTGGACCTACGCTATGACAACGGTTGTATCCACTGTTTTTCGGGTCTTATGTTTTCCTCACGAAAGCTGGATCATAACCGTTGATCAGTTATCCTTCTCTTGTCCCGATCCTTCATCGAGGGTGTCCATAGTCCCGATGATTGACAACCCGCATCTAGGTACTATCAACTTAGGTTCTAGATTGTTTCCATATTTAATGGGGACTTTTTATTATCTGTCTCCTACTAATGATGTCAAGTTTATTTCAGTTGTTCCCGACTAGTCGAAGGCTGCGATATTTCAAGTCACGTCTTTTAGAACGAGTTACTTTAATGACCCGTGGATTTTACCTTCCCCATCGGCTTCGATGGAAGGGATAGGGCACCCTGTAATGGAAATTCCCTTATCCGATGTTGAGGTTACCTATAGTACTATCCAACAAACCTCAAACAACCCTGATCTGACTCCCCCACAGGATCTAGTTCTCGTTCTCGAGCTTATTTGGGCTCAAGAATCTCTCGCCACTTACGATCCTTTGGATTTGGTATTTCCCTCTGACGAGGTGATTTTGGAAGCAATGACTGGGCCAAACAGACCTTGGGATGATCTTCACCACAAATCTTATTTCTTACCCGAGTTGAAGAGAATAGAGGCATGAGAGTTCATCACGACCATGAATGGAAATGCCCCTTGTCCTGTTAACCCTCTGGCCATGCACAAAATACATGCCGAGGGAAACATGGAAAGTATAGCTGAAACAATTCCTATTGACATCTCTAGAACCCCTGGTGTCGTGGAAAATGTCTTCGTCGGAGCAGATTGTTCCCTCGAAGAAATTCAGATCTACACTGAATTATTCAAAGAGTTTTGCGACGTCTTTGCCTAGTATTATGAGGATATTCCAGGCATTGAACCACGTATCATTGAACACAAGATCACATCTTACCTCGATGTTAAGCCTGTCCGATAGAAGCTTGACCCAGTTAATCCTCGCAAGGTAATGACAATCAAGGTTGAGGTAGAGAAACTCATCAAGGTTGGTTTCATGTATCTTGTGCAATTGATGGAATGGGTGTCTAACCTTGTTCCTATCAACAAAAATCAAGGTACAATCCACGTGTGTATGGAATTTCATGACTTGAACAAAGCATTCCCAAAAGATAATTTTCCAACCCGATTCATTGACTAGATTGTTGATGAATGTGCGGGTTGTGAGGTCTTTTATTTTATGGATGGTTTTTTTGGGTACAACCAGATTCATATCAATCTCGAGGACCAACATAAAAAAACATTAATTTGTCCTTAGGGTACATTCACGTACATAAAAATGCCTTTTAGCCTTAATAATGATGGATCCACTTTTCAACGGGCCATGGTGTTTGCTTTCCATGACCTCAAACACATAGTCAAGGCATATCTTGATGATCTGGCATCACATTCTCGTAAGAGATCTGATCATCCTTCCCATTTACGAATTATCTTTGAGAGGTATCGCTACTATCAGATTCTCCAAAATCCAAATAAGTGTATTTTTTGCATGACATTGGGACGCGTGTTAGGTTTTATCGTGTCAACTAAAGGGATCATGGTCGATCCTCTAAAGGTTGAGGCAATAGTTCAATTGCCTCCCGCACACACAATACCACAACTTCAAAGTATACAGGGGAATGCCAACTATGTCAAGATTACTAAAGGGTTTATACGTCTTTTGAAAAAAGGGGTCCCATTTTGTTGGGATGAAGTGGCTCAATGCTCTTTTGAAGCATTGAAACGTGCTCTGACATCTGCCCCTCTGCTCAGTCCTCCGGATTATGGAAAGGATTTCTTATTGTATTTGGATGTCGTAGAGTCTATTATTGGCATGATCTTGGTCCAAGAGGATGACACACTCGAAGATCATGTTATCTACTATCTTAGCTGAGGCTTGGTAGGACTGGAACTCAACTACACACATGTTGAGAAACTTGCTTTGGCAGCTGTTCATGTTGTCCAATGGTTACGTCATTATATATTAATTCAAAAGACCACTTTTGTAGCTATCGTGAACCATTTTCAATATGTGTTAACACGACGAGTCATCGGCGGGAAAATTAGTCGATGGATAGTCATCCTGCAAGACTTTGACTTGGATTTTGTTTCGGAAAAGTATAAAAAGTATTTGGTATTTGCTGAACTAATCTCAAAACTTCCAGTCGAGAGTGGTAATAATTTGCCCGAAGAGTCACTGATTAATGGGGATCTTTTCCTTATTTCATCTTCAGACCCTTGGTATGGAGACATACTTGTGTGTCTTTAGAATTTGAAGTGCCCATCTGATTCTTCTCACGATGAGCATCGACGAATACGCCATCAAGCGTGGAACTATCTTATCCTTGATAATAATTTATATCGTCTAGAAGTGTATTGCATTCTTCATCGATGTATCACTCACAAAGTGGCATAACTTGTGTTAAATTACTGTCACACAGGAGCATGTGGCGGTCACCTATCTGGGTTGGAAAAAACCCATTTTTTTTTTTGCGATGGATACTTTTGGCCCTCATTGATCAAAGATTGTGTAGAGGCGGTCAAGAAGTGTAACCCATGCCAGGTATTCTCTTAGAAGATGTGGGCACAACCAACTCCCATGTTCCCAGTTATTGTTGTTGGTCCCTTCACCAAGTGGAGGATTGATTTCACTACATACCACCCAGTTTCATCTAGGGGTCATCGTTATATCATCGTAGCAGTAGACTACTTTACTAAGTGGGTCAAAGCTATGTCGACATTCAACAATGACAGGGAAACAACTACACTTTTCATTTTTAACCAGATTGTAGCCAGGTTTAGAATTCCAAAGGAGATTGTCACAGTTCATGGAAGTCACTTCCAGAACAAGATGATGTCCAAGTTAACATCAAAAGTAGGGTTTAATCAGGAACATTCGTCACCTTACTACCCATAGGCGAATGGTCAAGTGGAGGCTATTGATAAGTCTCTCAAGACTATTCTTCAACAAACAATCAATTCGGCCAAGTCAAATTGGCATTTGATGTTGTACTCGACACTTTGGGATTATCGAACCTCAGTTAATACTGCTACCGATTTTTCTACTTTCCAACTCATTTATAGGCTAGAGGCACTCTTTCCTATAGAATTTCAAATCCCTTCTCTTAAGTTGGCAGTGGAACTACTACCCGACACTACACCACTTGCGGAGCATATTTTATATCTCGAGCAACGTCGAGATGCAGCCTTTGCCAACGAGGCTCACAAACAATGTGTCAAGTGTCAGTATGATCGGTTTGTCTGCCCTCAGATTTTCTTCGAAGGCAATCTTGTCCTGGTCTATGACCAAGATAAAAATCCCTTGGGGGCAAACAAGTTCAAACCCATGTGTTTCTGACCATTCATTGTGAATAAGGTTTTAGAAAAGGGTGCCTATCAACCGATTGATTTCGAGGGTTCTACTTTATTGGAGCCTAGAAATGGGCTCTACCTTAAGAAGTATTACGCTTAGATCGATCGCTTGAGTGTGACTTCTTGTATATAATTTATAGTTTTACTTATACAGTCTTGTCTTTTTGTTTTATGTACGTGTAGTTTATTGTGTTTCTTTTCACTATGGCAGATGTCAAGTGAATCTGAGGTCTATGTCGAGTTTGAAGATGATGCTATCTGACACATTCAGAGGATTTCTTCCGCAGCTTGGGTGATATTTACACCTTTTGGTCAGTTGATGTCTTCTGGAGGTATTTGTCTGGGTGAAGCAACCAATAATGTTTCCAAGTATAGTGTCATAATAGAATTACTACTTGATGCCTTGTCACATGGTATTTCTCACCTTCGGGTTTATCTTGATGCTCAACTAGTCATGTCTCAGTTAAATGGAGTTTATCGTGTCTACAATCCCACCCTTCACCGATGATTCCTTAGGGTACGTCTCTTAGAACGTTATTTTGATTATATTACTTATATTCATGTTCCTAAGAGATCTAATCAACTAACTGATACATTGGATAATCAAGTATTAGATTGGCATATTGCTCACACATAAAAGTAAAAGCATAGACATACACGCATATGTAAATACATTTGTACAAAATAAATATCCATAAGGAAAAAATATGTATATATATAATAATGTGTCCAAACAATAATTCCATGAGTACAAAAGTGGTCCATAAAGCCTCAAATAGAGATGATATACATCATTGGGCTCAATCCCACACTATATAAAAGAGTACAAAAGGTTCCCTCAACATATATGTGGTCTAATACTAACTATGGCCTAGGCCTGTTGGCCCTAGTATAATTAACTACGACATTCGAAATATCTCAGAACAACTGAACCCAAGTCTTGGGTACTCCTACAACATGTGGTTTCATGACCAGGGGAAGATCCTTTATCTCTGCCATCGACACTGCACGATTAAGAGTTGACAGGTTCCTCTCTACTCATCGCAGTACTTTATCAACCTCTTTGACTGGTGGTCCTCCTGCAACTACTGGTTCTCCAGCTACTGCTGGCCCGACATCTACTCGAGGATGACACCTGGTCCATGAGAATTCAACTGATCACATCGGTCCCACATCTTCATATGAGAGATCATTGAGTTAGTACTTTGAAATTACCATAAAAAGGATAAAATTTAAAAATTTTAAAAAAATTAAATAACTTTAAAATGTGTTTACCAATCTCTTCGTGCTCCTTTCCATGGGGAATGGGTATATCAGGATCCCTCAGGAAACTAATTCCTACATAAGGATATTCCTCGATCACAGGAATCTGGTGAGCCCACCAGTCAAAAAATTTGTCGTCGAAGGCGTCCTGTACTCTCCCTGCACCCTGTTGAGGTAATAAATCTGCCCACCTGCATAATGCCACAAAGGAGGCAATATGGCCTCATACTGTCTCCCTCAGGCTAAGGCTTGGCACTCTCTCGAAAAACAAAGAGCAAATTATGGTACCGAACCTAAAGTTCTTGGTCATTATTCTTCGGCAGTCGGTCAGTTTGTTTTTCATGTATGTGAGCATGGTAGTTTTCCAGTAAAAAATAGTGGCGTCTAGACATCGAGCTGCACAATGGATCTATGCACATGAATCCTGATGAAGTGCTACGGATCCCATGATCCTCCAAATCATGTATAGAACTATCTGAAGATTGAGGCTGGTGATCTTGTGAATTGTCACTTAAGATCCTACTTTCTCAGTGTCAAACTCACAATACATCCCAATATAATCCTCTATGTTATGCGGTCCTGGAGGAAAGGTCCCCAAGTTGATCGGTTCTACCCTCTTGGAGAGGTCGATCAAGAAATAAATATCCTCTATTGTCGAAGTCAGTGATTGGCCCTCTAGCATGAAGGCCTCTGCATCTAGATGCCATTACTCTATCAAGTGGTTCAGTATCCTGGGTTGTTCCATCATGAATGGAAACTGAAAAAATTTCCACATACCACACTGCTTAAGCATGGGAATGGCCCCTAGATCCTCCTCTACCAAGACATGTATCTCTTCATGTCCCCTTTCTCGCTAATGAACATACATCATGTTGCAAATTTTTTTTGAGGTTAGCCCCTTATTTTATATTTTTTTAAAGATAAAAAGATGTACACAGGATGCCTTTAAGACAGTCGCGTATGTACGCGGGATAAGTGTTACTTTGCCCATGTACATATGTGTGTTGGGCATGGACAACCTGCATACACATAAACCCAATCCTTTTATAAGTGAGCGCACCCCCCAAACAATAAATTAAGCAACAAATAATGGATGAAAATGAAAGGAAAGGTCATTTGTACTTACTTGGTTCAGGTTTGAGGATCTTTTGTCCACCTTAGCTCCTTGAATTCGTGTTTTGAAGAAGAGGGTTTTTTAAATTTTTGGTTATTTTCCAAATTACAATGGTAAAACTGAGTTGTCCACCTCTATTTATATAATGTTTTGGCCCCTTTTCCCTAGTTTGGTCCTCTTTTTCCCTTTTCTTGCCTCCATGGGTACCTGATATTATTTTTGAAGAGATCTGTGGCTCATTCTAATGTACTTGTTCTTTTGGTTTGGTGTTTTTATGAAATGGGTTACACTCATATCATCCCGTGGTAAAAGTTATTTTTTGACATTTGCATATAGGTTAGGTTCTCACCATATTGCATTATGCATATTCTTGACTTTTTCGCTTTGCCATAGGATCGATCCCACCGAAGTGTGACACAAAACCTTCTATGCTTCTTTAGAAGTGTTGTAATTAGGTGGTAGAGCCTTCCTCTACATGGATGCCCTAGGTAGATCCTTTGCTACATTTTGGAATCCATCCTGTGAGTTTTCTCCATAGGCTTGGGAGTCCTTTTAGTCCTGCCTATAAGTTTTAAACCTGTGAAGTAAAGCAATGCATATAGATTCTTAAGAAAAACAAAAATTAATCAACGACTCACTCACATAGTACACAGAGATTTATACCGAAAACCCTCAACCGAGAAAACCTTTCTTACATTCATTATATTGAATTTCACCATTCACTATACAATATATATACAATGTTTTTAGGTATTCCATAGATACCAAAACCGTAATCCCTTAATCTAGGATTAATTTACAAAACTGCTAAAAATAGCAAAAAACCGCCCAAAAAAAAATTCAGGGTGTTGCCCCGAACGTTGCGCGTAACCAAGGGGGGGCATACTTGCCCCCCCTGGGACCCCCCTAGGAAAGTGCCCAACGCACACGGAACAAACAAAACACTAGTACGAGGGATCGTCAGACGCAATTGTCATATCTGACGCGCCCACACACACACATGCAAAGAATATAACACATACCCAACACCGCCATGATTGTATATTGAAGCCCCATTCTTCTTCATCTTTTCTGGCTCATACCCAAGGGACTCCCTATGAGCATGGTTTCTTGTCTTTCAAGATCGCTTAAAAATCAAAAGCAATATCTAACGAGATATTATTTATTATTTTCATCCTGGTTTAGATTAATTAAGAAAATAATCCCCCTTGGACTCTTCTTTAAGCCTTTTTCAGACTCTCTAAAATTGAAAAGATTGTTGAGCGATCTTGTTTCCCTTCACGCTCATCAAACTAAAATTTGAAGGAACATATGTCCAGTGGTAGTTTACCCCTTTTTCGATCCAGATGGTTAATTCATGAATAAAGGTATGCCCTAGGAGCTTCAGTTCGCTAGGAGAGTATTCTTAGGCATAAATTTAACCCTTTTTTGGGCCCGAGGGACTAAATTTTCAAAAAAGGGCCATTCTCCTTGGTTTTTGTTTATCTCTTTTTGGAGCCTTCGAGACTATCTACGAAAAAGGAACCCCTCGGAGTCCATAGTTAAACTTGTTGACGATTAAAATCGCAACGATGAATTCCACCGGCAAAGGATTGCTAAAGAGATATTATTTAATTATGATAATAATATAATACTAGTAGGTGGGACCCCCTTGTAGACTAGAGGAACAAGGATAGACATGTTATGCTCATATGTTGTTGCTGTTTATGATGTTGCATACACAGTCCTACATTTTTTGGATGCAGTTTTGGTTTCATTTGATGTGATAAATGGGTGGTTGAGGCATTATTGCTAAATGTTGTTGGTATTTACTTACGTTTCAGAACAGTTCCATGGGTATGAGGATCATGTTTGTTACATGTGATTTGTTATGTATGTTTTAACCTTGATTACTAATCCATACATTGATTACTTATCCATATATATCGATGCAAAAAAAAATCAATAGAATGGGAACTTGATTAAAACAAAAGGATAAAACTATGGAAAAGTTCTAAAGCTATGGCAAAAGGATTATGTATAGACCTTTGTGACAATGGTGGACCTAGCTATTATACTATCTGTTTGGTTAAAGGACTATGCAATTTTTATTATAAGTTGAATGGAGGCAAATATAGAAATGATGATATGTGATTATTGTATGGAGTTATGGTAAGAGGTTAACGTATAGGTATGATATATCTCAGGTAGCGCACTATGCAATTGATATGGTATCAAATATTTACGATGAATATTGCATTAAATTATACATTGGTTATAGTTTGATTTTAATGGTGGATGATATGTTAGTGGGCTGGCTCGTACATGGAATTGAATAAGGCCAAGTAAGGAAGCGACGTGCATTTATTTCACATCACTCCAAACCTCCCTTGATCCCGTCACCCTAGCATTGTCACATTGTTGCTCTGTTGGTTGTGAAAGCTCCGCATTTTTAGGATTGGAAGGTGAAAACTCGATGAGTTCGTCATGGAAGCGATTTTATCACAGGTATTGTTCGTAGCTTTCCATCCATGATGGATTTTTTGTATTATGAATCAAATGGTGGCTCAGGAATGCATGGGTTCTATGTTTTCTTGAGTTTTTTGACTGTGTGTAAATATTATGTTCTAGGTTCTCTATGATTACTACGAAATATTGGCATTTGCAAGTGAAGTAATGGTTGTGCATTGGTTATTTATTGGTCAACTTGGTTTTTATGATGGTTCTCTATGAAATAATGGTGACAGTGGTGCAATGAAGCTCTGTGTTTCTGTGTTTTATGGTTGAATGGTTTTAATCACCAGGTTGTATTTCAGTGGCTGTCAACTCGTTTCCCTCTCGGTCATTGTCGTAATATTTATCCAATTGCAGAGCAACTATCAACAATTAGTGTGTTTCTTTTGTTTAAACCCCAAACTGTTGTCGATGGCCCATTCCTTACTACCTTTTCATTGAAAGATTTGCAAAAGTCCAGTCTTGGTTGGCCCGAAATGTTAATATAGGCCCGTGTATGTATTGAGTGGATATGAGTTGTAGAGAGTTTCCACACACCACTCCTCTCATCCTTGCTATAATGATGAATGTATGTGGCCTCACTGTCGATTGTTTTTGAAAGTTGTTTGACCTCCTGGGTGTTGGAAATAAACATTATCTCTCTGTGTTTTTCGAGTACCCATCATTGTTTAAATTAACCCTCTCTACAAAAAGGTGTTAGTGACATCGATGTGTTTCTGGATTGGTTAGATCGATTTTCTTTATTCTCCACTCAGGAATTCACTTATGAATCTATCAAGAGCCTGGAGTAAGTTGAAGGACTGTGTTTCAAAAAAAAAAAAAGGAGCATGGCTCACTTCTTTTTTGTTTTAAAGATTATATTGTGGCCTATGGTTGTTAATTGATGGTAAATGGATATTAGGATATGGAAGACCATTATCTCTCTATGCTTTTTAAAAGACAAGTAGGTTTTCGTTGCTTCTCTGCATTTAATTTTTAAAAAGAGCCTGATTTGGACTCTGACTTGTCTCTACCCTCCTTGGGAACCTTCTGGGGTTTATCAAGTGTTGGGTTATCAGTTTAATGATTGTGGAATTTTAAAGGCACGAGATCCCCCCTCTTGGTCGAATATTTGTGTGTCCTCTCTGTGATTAATTCATTTGAACAAAGAAGAAAGGAAATATGTGGCTCATAAAGCCGAGAGTTGTCCTTCTATTCATTTATGGTCTCAATTACTGTGTTTAATCTCAGCATGATCTTGATTGCATTTAAAATGAAGAAGATACCTGTGAGTGATTGTTTCACCAATCACGATCATGGTTTTGTAAAAAGTCTAAGAGACTCCCATGTGTCTATTTAGTTCTGTTCGTTTCATACATGACATGGCTTTGTGCGTCGTTCCTTTTAAAATGAAGTTTGCATATATTATTTCACACATAGAGCAAGCTTGGGGTTCCATTTTTTTTTTGGAGTTGACTGTTGTTGTTGATTCAATATTGGGTCAATGATATGAGTGAAGACCTGTGTATGATTGGTTCACCGAACAAGCTCTTATGTTTGTCCATGATTTTAAAAGGCACCTGTTTATATTTAAATCACGCCTGATTATTGATTAGAGGACAATGACTGTTGATTATTTATCTGGGTGTTTATTGTTTCATTACCAAATATGAATGTTGGTCATAACTGACAGGGTTCGCTGTACATGTTTTGTTTATTTTAAAAAAGGGAAAGAGATCAACATTAGAGCATGCAGTCCTGATTGAATTGGAAATTTTTGCATAAGTTATAATACACAAATTGTTATAAATTGAATATTTCTGGGAAATTAAATTGTTATTGAGACTGCAAGCAGTTTGTATTCAATTGAGGAATAGTGAGTGTTTTGGTCTTGGAAGTGGATGCTTTTTGGATTTAATTTGAAACAGAGTTATGCTAGTTGATTGATTTAATTTATTTTATGAACAATATCCATCTAATTCCCTTTCATTTTCTCACTTTTTTCACTCATTACAAATCCCCTCACGATCCAAAATTCATTTTGCATGCCCTGTTCACTAAAATTAAATTAAAGATCTGTATGACAACAATAAAAAAATAACACAGAGATAGATGAAAAATGATATGTTTTGGTTATTTTTGCACAGTCAATTGTTTAATGAATTGTCGAGCAATAATATTGTTCTTACTCTCAGTCATGATATCACTTTTTCGCTCAATACAATCCCCTCAGATACCCCTGAACCCTACTTCACCCCTTGCTCATTGAAAATTATTAAATGAATTTTATGGATTGGATTGCATGGGTCTGATGTGATTTCTGAGCCAAACCTTGTTTCATATTAAGAGAATTTAATGTATGGTCTATTTAATATCTAGTTGCTAATAATTGCTGCATCCAGGATGAGATTTTTCAGTAGAGGAAGTCATGGCCGAAATAATAGGGATAGAGGAAACTGGAACAGAGGGCCTAGAAGGCCCAGATTCTCAATACATTTTGATGTCGTTCCTCAAGAGTTAAACTATCTATTTCAAGCTGTATTTTTCAATTGGATGTGACAAGGGATAGTCCAACCTAGGCTAGAGAGGCCTCCCTTCCAGCCTCAACATGTCCCTGGTGTTGAGGAAAAGATATGGAATGATCTTACTCAAGCATTTTAGATCTTGCTTGGCTAAAGAAAGATATACGGGAATATTACCCTAGATTTATAGCCATCAAAATTGGTATCCTAACTCACAAGTATTGTTTACAAGTGCTTAGGCTGTGTTTTTTTTTTATAAATAAAAGCTTGCTGAAAAATTCATTATTTATGGTATTTTTTGAACATAACAGATTATGAAAATAAATATAGAGACAAAATTAAAGACACCAAGTCAATAATCAAAATAGGCGAGACATAAATCAATCCTTTATTTCATTCCAATTCATCAAAGAATCGTTCTCTTTACAAAATTTCCTGAGGAAGTTTTGGACCAAAGTCAAACTTAGACGTCCCCGATGAAACATACAAAATGAATTCTGACAGAAAATAAAAAACTGAACTTTAAAATCTGGATCAACTTGCCACAGATTGCTTCCCACTCGACTTTCCACAATAGCCTTTGTCAGTCATTAAATCTAATTCACAAATAGATAAGTCTACACAGACTATCAAAGATAGATCAACACCTCTAAAAAACAAGTGTCTGAATGATATAATCCAGCCCTGAATCTTGCTGTCTACAATAGGACCCTGCTATCATAAAAAATAATTAGGATTCAAATGAATTACAGAATGAATGAAAACTAAATTATCTCAACAAAACTCAAAGAGAAAACCTTAGTATGCTTCTCCTTCTATTCTCCACTTGTTCCTCCATTTCCTTTTTCCTTTAAGAAAATTAGAATTGGTTGAAGTAGTTGAGCTACTTATTTAGTTAAGTTAACTAAAACTCAACCAAATTTTTAGTTAAGGGGGAAAAGTAATAAATCATAATAAGGGTTTTTAAATAAATAATAACTAGTAGGTGGGACCCCTTGTGACTCCCTTTAGCTTTTAACAATCATAACACAACTAGTTAATCAAACAAAACATCCCTCCTTGTGACTCCCATCATCACATTCATATTTGACAATTTATCTCAATGATGATTGAAATTATTTCCAAAAAAATAGTACTCATATATCCAAAAAATAGTGTGTTGTCCAAAATTTTAGAAGTCATCTGTTCTAAAAAATTAATAAAAACTTTAAAATCCATATTTTCCATTCTAGGAGGCAATCTTTCCCTTGTTGATGCTGTCACCTTTTGATCTCTATGAATTTGCCTTATTCTTTGTCAAGCCTTTAGGCCTAATCTCTCTAATCACATGAGTGCAATCATCTCTCAAATGCATGAGGGAGGACACAGCTTTATTAGATTCATTTGAAGGTGAGGAAGGGGCAGCAATGGATTTTCCTTTGTCAGGGGCATGGCGGGCCTCGATTTTCAACCTTTTTCTTGCATGGGAAGACTGAACTAGTGAGTGGATAGGGGCATCTTGGACAATTTGATTGATAGGAGAAAGAGAAGTGAAAGACAAGTTGGGCTAGCCACGATGTTGGGATACTTCCTGGTGGAAAATCTCTTGCCATTCGTCATTTTCAGGCACTTCAGGTTGCAGTGAGACATGATGAGGCACGGGGATACCAGGGACCTGTGGGGATTGGAATGGAGGCCTTTCAGGCCTAGGTTGGACCACTCCTTTCTCAATCCTACTAAAACACCCTGCTTGAAATAGCTGGCCTAGCTCTTGTGAGTCTGCATCAAAGTGTATAGACAATCTTGGCCTTCTAGGGCCCATGTTCCAATTACCTCTTCCTCGATTACCTCTGCCACGACTACCTCTACTAAAAAATCTCATTCATGTATGCATGATTGATTAAAAAATAGTTTCTTTAACAACCATCCATGACAACTCTTTTAAATATCAAATAAAATTTGTCTCAACAACATATCAGACTCATGCAATCCAATCCATACAAATTGTTTAGTAGTCGCCAATGAGAAGGGGGTGAATAAGGGTTCTAGGATATGCGAGGGGTTTTATTGAACAAAAATGTTAAAATGAGGGGGAAAATATCATGATTATTGCTCACAGACGACAAAAAATCAACTGTAATGTAAACCAAGAATATATCACTGTAATCCATCCCTGAATGATCTTTTAAATTGTCCTAATACATAATCTCTCTTAACTGTAATGAAATTTTAGGAACAGGGAGTGGATAATGAATATGGGAAGGCGAGGGGATTGTAATGGGAGAAAAGTGAAATAATGATAGGGAAAAGAGCGAATATTGTTCATAAAATCAATTAAGTAATCCATAAAACAATTTTGTATTTGATGAAAATGATCCAATACCAACTAAATAATTATTGTGATCAATTTAACAATTATTGTGTGTTAATACTTGTTCACTGTCCATAATTAAATATTTAACACTTTTAATTAACATAGTGTCATCATATTCAAAATCACTATGACCTTCAACATCCTTTATAAAGATTTTTGTTCCTCTCATTTCTTCCATTTAATATTCAAAACAGAATCCCAATGAACACACAATCATTTGTTTGAACTCTATTCAACATCAAAACCTTAACCACTATCCATAAATTAATTCCTCAAATCAAGCAAAGACACAAGCTCTTTCAAAATGTGCCTGATTCCATTCCTTCAACCAATTTCAACAATTAAATTGCAATGAAACCATACCACTAAAAAGCATGTGCCCATATCTGATGGTGCAATGATACGATGCATGATATCCATAATCATACATAGTGGACAACCAAGCCACAATCATCAACACTTCAAATCACAATAATCCTGATCAAGTAATTAAAACACACAGTAACAACGACCATCTTTTCAATTTATACCATGCTGTTGAAAACATACAGACCAATGCATAACGCAAAGAAGCATTTCTATGACTGTACATATCAAACCATAAAATAATGTTGAGTTAACAATCCAACTGTTATAACACAAGGAGGCAAAAACTGTATAACCATTATCGTTCCCTTTTACAAATTCTCTAATCAACCTCTTAAACCATGTTGACCTATCGAATCGACGGTCACAATAAAAGAATGCAACGCCTATACACCGATAATCATTTTCGATTATAACCGTGTAATCAACTCTATCAATAGAGATGAGACAATAATCAAAACCACTGTCAACGCTATTCCACCAACTCATAACAGTCCACAAGTTGCCTGACAGGATATAACTGGCTCAATTTATCAAAATCAGACTCTGAATAATCAAGGGTTTGCTTGGTGGAACCAACACAAGGAGACTGGAGTCAACCATACCAAGAGCAGGTGAGAACCCTTCGAGACAACACCGTGGTAATACATGCATTATAACCCTTAACTTGTAAGATAGGGTGACAGTTCACACCAGGTAGGAGAGACTATGAATAGAGGAGTAGAGGCTCGTTACTAGCTAGTAAATAACACCGAGAACACGCAAGGCATAACCCTCATGGTTTCTCCAAAAAAATCAAATAAAGCTGATACAAATGTAGAGCTCAGGTAATAGAAACCAACCCTAAAGAAAACCTCTTGGGGTAATATCCACCATAACTGACTGTACAGAGACTAATAACATAAAACAAGCCCGCGACTAGGTGGAGAATGATATGCAGTGACCCAAAGGTGTTCAAAAATTACACAATAATGCCATAAGAACAAATACGATTGGGTATGGTTACAAGGACTGTGAGGAGATGGCCAACAAGTCCAGATGGAATGAAACCCTCCAACAAAAACCCATAAAGACAACAGAGAGCCTTCACGACTTCCACCACATAGAACAATTAATGAAATTGCGACTCTGACCATCAAATTTTCCATTTGCAACGAATAACACAAAAAAACATTCCAGAAAAACACCATGCGTTTACACAGTTTCCTAGCCTCAAGAAAAACATAGACCAATACATCACTGAGCCAATCTTTCTTTCATAAACAGAGCGAGTTCATGGATGGCGAAAAAAACATACCTGTAACCAAATGGCCTTAAAATTGCGAGCTTGGTCGAGCAGATACTTCCTCTCCTAAATATCAGATCTTAACCACAACGAAAATCAAATGAAAAATAGCCAAGCTAGGGTGACGGCTAGTGGGGGAAGTATGGAGTGACGTGCAGTAAATGCACGTCGCTTCCACCCTCTCCTCATTCAATTACGTAGTACACACCAACCAACCAACTTTAACCCATGGCATTAATCCATGCATCGAAACTAGCATACATTGCTTGCCAAGTGCACCACCCAATCATACTAACCAATGTCGAAAACCATACTATAACATATATAACATGCACTCCATATAACTCAAGTAAAATCGTGTAGCCACTAACATTGCTAGTTAGGACTAACATCAACCCTTTTAATTTCATTTGCACATAGTATAGCATAACATAGTATAGTATAGCTCCTCTTCCTTGGATTTTTTCATAGGTCTCTTTTCCATTGCTCTTATTTGTTGTTACTAACATGTATCTTATGCAGGTGTAAGAATCAAGGCACCAATAGCAATTGCAATAATAGTCAACATAAGCCATCATGACATGGGATTTAGAGATTAGAGTAACGAAAACCACATATAACATGCATTATCCATCTAATATTATGTTGTAAATAAAACCAATATTTCACCACCAATCAAGTAGAACCCTATAAGCATCATTGAACAACAACATAAAATGTGTAACAAGACTATCTATGATCCTCCATTATACAAGGGGGTCCCACCTACTAGTATTATATATATATATATATATATCATTAGTTTCTAAATAATAGGCTTTTAGCAATAATTTGCGGGCGAAATCCTCGTTGCGATTTTTATCATCAAAAAACTGGTGACTCCACAAGGAAATGTGTTTCCAACAGATTAAGAACTCACAACACATGGTTTCGTAGACCAAAACAACAAATCAAGAAGATATAACCAGGAAGATTATACAACAGGGGGAAGTGAGAGGATTTAATGGAAAAATGACTGGGAATTTGGGAATAACTCATGAAAAATGTTAAGTATGAGGGGGTTTACCCCTGTATGCATAATCATTCAACCGGAACCTGCTCTTTACTTTCAAGGATAAAATTTTATGGACTTTCTCTTTTAAATTTTCAAATGGATGAAGAAATGGAAAGCAGAAGCAATATACAACCAATTTCTTTATAAGACAACAATGAAAGAAGATAACAAATTCAAGTGTGCTTTCAGGGGGAACATCGTAAAAACTATGTAAGCTTGATTGTTATTGACTAAAAATATCTTGCAGGAGTGTCACTGTGGTAGAACTGATCCAACATCTTATTCTTGACCAAAAATCAACTGAAAAATGGAAAAGAAATAAAAATCACGACAGAAATAGAACTACAAAACTTAAAACAACAGAAATCAAATAAAAGAATGCAAGAGAAACATGAAAGCTATTAAAAAAGGAAAGCAAAAATCCAACTACTGTAAAAGTAGAAATGAAAAACAGTGGAAAAATGAAAGCAGAACCAGACTACTAATATACATAAAATCCAAACAACGTTAAAACTTTTAAGTTGGTTACACATAATGTTTCAAGTGAGAATCGTTAGTGCTGTAGGAGAACAATCGCTCTTGTAAATCCTTTAGAATGTAAGAGTTAGTACCCAAGACAAAAGCGATCTTGAAAGGACCCAACCATATTTTTTGAAATTTTGAATGTCTTTCCCTATCAACGTGCATTGAATCCCACAACAATACTTTCTCATTGACCCTAAATTTGACATTTTTGACACTCTTGTTGAAATAATTCTTAACAGTCTGTTGTCTCCTTTTTATATTATCCAAGGAAAACATCCTTTGCTCCTCTAAAGCTAGCAGTGCATTTATCCTATTTGAAACATCAGAAGAATTGAATTCTTTGATCTGTAGCATCAACCTCAAGGAATATATTTCCAACTCAGTAGGAAAGATGGCTTCTTGACCATACACAAGCTGGAAAGGAGTGCAACCAGTGCTTACCTTGGTGGTAGTTCGATCTTCCCAAAGGGCGTAAGTGAGGAGAGTGTTCCATTGAAGAGGCTTATCTTAGATGAGCCTTTTAACAATCCTCACTAGACTTTTGTTGGTAGGCTTAGCCTGCCTATTCCCTTGGGGATAATAAGTTGATGAGGTGAAATGTTTAACCCCCAACTTAGCTAAAAATTGGGTCAGCTTAGCAGAAATGAAACCGGGACCATTGTCTATAATAATTTCCAATGGACAACCAAATCTAGAAAATATTTTATTTTCAAGGAAAGAAATTACCTGATCGTCTGTTGAATGCTTAAGTGGGACAACTTCAGCCTATTTTGTAAAATAGTCTATCCTATTGATGATGGAGGATTAATAGGACCAATAAAATCCAATCGCCACTTTGAAAAGGGAAAGTATGGGAGGACAGGTTGTAATGGCACAGCTGAAAGGCATTCTTTCCCAGCAAATTTTTGGCATTTGTCACAAGATATTGAAAAAGCATATGACTCACGAAAGATTGAAGGCCAATAGTATCCTTTAATAATAATCTTGAAAGCAATGGTTTTAGCAGAAAAATGACCTCCTACATGAAAGAAAAAATTTGAAGAGCCATGTGTTTGTTGCAATAGTTTCTGTGCGTCTTCATCATTTACACAACAAAGAAACACACCATCAAAAGATCTTCGAAACAATAAGTCTCCTATACTGATGTATCTTGCGGATTCAACATGGAGTCTTCTCCTTTGATGAGTGTCTAAGTTGTCCAGACATCTTTGGTTTCGTAAGTAGTAAACTAAATTCTTATACCATGGATGTTCAGACACAGGAAGGATCTAGTTATCAATGTAAAAATGTGCTGACAGGGAACTATCTTGTTCATCAATTTCTTCACTATTCTCAACATGCTGAGCTAAGTGAAGGGACAAGTCATGTCCCTTGATAGTGGTAGAAGTCATGATATTCAAATCATGCTCCTGGATCTTGGTAAGCCAATGTGCAAGATTCCCTGAAAGATAAGTCTGTGAGAGAAAAAACTTGACAGTAGGTAAAGGGACTTTTACCAACGTATGCTTACCTAAGATGAAATGGAGAAACTTTTCAACAACTTTAAAAAGAGAAAAAGCATGTTTCTCAATAAAATAATATTTAAATTCATCATCATACAAACTTTGACTCATGTAAGCCACTGGTTTTTCATTACCTTGGTCATCATTTTTCATGAGGATAGCAGAATCTGCTTCCTCAGTAGCATTAGTATATATCTTGAATTCCTTCTCAAAATCCGGTTTCGCCAAAACCGGTGCGGAATTGATTGCTTTCTTGATTCCTACAAAAGAATTTTCGACATCATCTGTCCAAGAAAAATAATGATCTTCCTTAAGCAGATTATGAATTGGTTTAACCATCACAACAAAATCTGGAAAAAACCTATAGATGAAGTTAATAACCCCCATAAAATCTTGAACCTTCTTCTTGGAAGTGGGAGCAGGCAGATTAAGGATGGAAACAATCCTTTTGGGATCAATGCTTATTCCTGTCAAAGACAATGTGTCCAAGGAGCTTTCCCTCGGTAACGTCGAAAATGGACTTAGAAGGATTTAGAGAGATTCCAAATTTCCTACATCGCATGATAACTCTTTTTAGATGACCAAAATGATCTGATTGGATTTTAGAGTACACCGTTAAGTCATCAA
>JASDQU010735773.1:7671-51246 GCA_032191745.1 Picea mariana | reverse complement strand
ATGGGGATAGAATGTTGTATAAGACCAGGATCAAAACCACGGAGATCCTCATAAGACCAAGGAAAAATATCTTGAAATTCACCAAGTAGCTTGGCAAAGTTCATCTTCTTTTCATCAGAGCATTGGGAACCTATTTTAACATTCTTTGGAGATTCAGGTGTTCCAATTTTCAAGGAGACGGTTTCACACACCTTCCTTTTCGAGTCCTCTTCTTTATGTTTCCCTTTATTGCCTACATCACTCAATGAAAACGAACTCTTTAGAGGATTCAAGCCTTTAGGAATCTTGTTATCTTCTATGGATATAATTTCCTTGGGATTAAAAGGTTCATTTTGAATGAAAGCACAAATGCCCTCATCGTTAGGGAAGACCTGCCAAGATTCTATATTGTCGGGGATATGTGGACGATATAGAGATTGAAAAGTACAATCAAGTCTGTGTGGCAGAAGTTGTCAAATAGGAGAGGCTACAAAAACAACTAACCGATCATCCATTGAGTTTAACTCCCTCTTAACATGAGTGATGTTGAAATATAATAGGTTTGATATAAGTGCCCAAATAGTTTGGGTTTATCGTTTCATCAACTTGTTGCCAGGAGAGTAAATATTACGTACAAGGTTCATAACAAGATCAGAATCCCCAAAAATTGAAAGGTGACCACAACCAAGAATATAGGCGTTCTCAATGGATAATAACAAATCTTTGAATTCAGTGACATTGTTCGTGCAAGCAAACTTCAGCCTATAAGAAAAGTTATGGATTTTTCCTACAAGAGAAATCAAGATAATGCCAGCTTCGTTACCTTCACTAGAGCATGAACCATCAAAGTGCATGTGCCACATACCATCATTTAAATCAATTTTTTCCAAGGGAATGTTATCCTCCTCAGCAAATATGGAATACACCCCTAGGTCCTCCTCGATATAGTTCACATTTGGTTGTGGAACACTCTCTATGTAAGGTGAAATCGCTCCCTCTCTAAGGACTATAATTTTTTTACCATTCTGAGGAAGGGATAAATGTGTTCCGTCGAGTGAGAGGTATCCACCCATTAAATCTTTCCAATATCTTCCCAAGATGATTGAGTAATTTATTACTGACATATTGATTACCTAAATACTAAGGGTTGTCCTTATTTCAGGGTGTGTGCACAAAACTAAGGTCACATCTTTAATCTCACCTATTGTTGTTTGTTGTAGACTATTATAGGAGAGCATGCTTCTGGTGTTTTCATTTGTACATGACAAGCCTAGCTCTTCCATAATAATCTTTGAAATCACACTTGGGCCCGAACCGCCATTAATGAGGCAACAGTGGTCGATCTTATCCATAATATTTATAGAATTATAAAAAGGGGGATTTTTTACAGGGTATATAAAGTTATGTACACCTACTTTATTTACAAATGAATCCTCTTCATTTACCTCTTCAGAGAGGTTTGATACAATGGAAGATTTTCCTTCCATGAATTGTTTTAGATGCCTTTGTTGTTCTGGGACGACAACCATGTCCAAAAGGGTGGCATTTTCTTTGATGTTGGCCAACTGATTTAGAATATTGTATTTGGAAGCAGGGAGGGGGGAGGTAATTCCTTGACTGTTAGGAACTTTAGGAACCTGAACAGTAGCAACTGGCGAGAATGAGCTCAGGCTAGAAGAATTGCGGGGAGGATCAAATTTTCCTTTGGGAGCATAGGATTTGTTTCTAGTATTGATGATCATTACATCTTATGGCTCGACAAAATCTCGAACAACGATGGTAGTTTCTGGTCTTTTACTTGTGGTGTTCCTCGCAAAAGTTACACCAACTTCTAGGCAAGATGGCTTTAGGCTGAAAATTATTTTCAATTGGATTTCTAAAGGGGGGTGTAGAAGAGGATGAAGCTCCAGGGGTGAGAGGGGAGATAGTTCCCTTTCGCTCATACACTATCATATGATTATTCGTATCTTGTACTAGCTGTAATAGGGCGGAGATGTTTGTCTGTTTAACCGATTCTACCTGAGGAAGGCCTGTTCTTTCAAGCTGTTCTTCATACTCTAAACAAGTATGAAGAGCGGAACCAAGGTTATCAATGGATTTTTCCTCAAGCCTATGACGATATGGGGAAGGTAATGCATTGTAGTAATGCATGAAAGCAACTTGGTTTTGAGGTCGAATGAGTTCATGGATTTGATTATATAACTTAGTGAAACGCAAGTTGAAGGGCTTGATGGTCTCACCATCCTGATAGGTGATGTTATTGTACTCCCGTAACTGCTTAGCTGGGATTTTGGATTGCCCATAGGTGGATCTAAACCAATAAAATAACTCCTCCCAGGTAGACAAAATATTAGGAGGAAGGTTAAATAAATCGGCCACAACCTTTCCTTCCAAGGAATTGACAAATAAGCGCATGCATGTATCATTTCCATTGGATCCTATGTTGTGACAAGAATTAGAAAATGCCACTAGGTGTTCCTTTGTAGTGACAGTGTTATTTCCCAAAAACCTAGGGAGATACTCTTTGAATTTAGGAAGTGGACAAGTAGCAGGTGCTAGGTTAAGAGGAGAGGACACATGCCATGATGTGGTTGTGGCATCTTCTTCAAACTGAAAAATCCCATAATTTTTAATGACTTTGGTGGGATTTGTGGTAGATTAGACATGGATATGGTGGCTATATAAGCTACCAATCACTGACAAAGATGAATACTAAGAATAGGAAGAACATCCCGTGCCACCAGAGCCACCACTAGATGTCGTCTTGTGGATGATAGGTGAGGGAGAGAAATACGAACTAGATGAATCAGACAAAGTTCTCCTTAGAGCACTTTGTTGGGTTGATAACAAAACATTACTTCTTCCTATTTCAACAATAAGATTAATTTCAGGTGATAAGCCTCTTCTTCTTCTAGAAACATGAGAGTCTAAGGAAATGAAAGTAAGTCCAAAACTGAAGGAACAAGAAGGTTATTGCTGATTTCTAAGTTGTCTATGTCTAGCTTCCCAATGTTCTTTGGAACTAATATCTCGTTCAATTGCTGCCCGTGAATGATTAAGCTCAGCACGAGTATTGGCAGTGTCTAAAATGGTGTTAAAAAAATTCAAAGAAATGCTGGTCTGATCTTGAAGACCGAGCTCAATATTGGGCTGCCTTGCAACATGCACAATCATTAAGAAATAAAACAGTCAAAGAATCAATATCAGAAAAAATAGATGTATTCGATGCTAATCAAGCATGAAAATTAACCAGAGAGATATTGAAGATCTCCCCAATATGGTCGCCAAATAAATGTTGAGGAAAAGATACGGAATGATCTTACTCAAGCATTTTCAGATCTTGTTTGGCTAAAGCAAGATAGATGGGAATATGACCCTGGATTTATAGCCATCAAAATTGGTATCCTAACTCACAAGTATTGTTTACAAGTGCTTAGGCTATTTTTCTTTTTATAAATAAAAGATTGCGGAAAAAATTATTATTTATGTAATTTTCTGAACATAACAGATTATGAAAATAAATATAGAGACAAAAGTAAAGACACCAAGTCAATAATCAAAACAAATGACATAAATCAATCCTTTATTTCATTCCAATTCATCAAAGAATCGTTCTCTTTACAAAATTTATGGAGGAAGTTTTGGACCAAAGTCAAACTTAGACGTCCTCGATGAAACATACAAAATGCCTTCTAGTAAAAAATAAAAAAATGAACTTTAAAAGCCGGATCAACTTGCTATAGATTGCTTCCCACTCGACTCTGCACAATATCCTTTGTCAGTCATGAAATCTAATTCACAAACATACAAGTCTACACACACTATCAAATATAGATCAACACCTCTAAAAAACAAGTGTTTGAATGATATAATCCAGCCCTGAATCTTGTTGTCTACAATAGGACCCTACTATCATAAAAAATAATTGGGCTTCAAATGAAATAAGGAATGAATGAAAACTGAATTATCTCAACAAAACTGACAGAGAAAACCTTAGTATGCTTTTCCTTCTATTCTCCGCTTGTTCCTCCATTTCCTTTTGCCTTTAAGCAAATTAGAATTGGTTGAAGTAGTTGAACTACTTATTTAGTTAAGTTAACTAAAACTCAACCAAATTTTTAGTTAAGGGGGAAAAGTAATAAATCATAATAAGGGTTTTTAAATAAATAATAACTAGTAGGTGGGACCCCTTGTGACTCCCTTTACTAGCTTTTAACAATCATAACAAAACCAGTTAATCAAACAAAATATCCCTCCTTGTGACTCCCATCATCACATTCATATTTGACAATTTATCTCAATAATGATTGAAATTATTTCCAAAAATATATTACTCATATATCCAAAAAATAGTGTGCTGTCCAAAATTTCAGAAGTTAACTGTTCTCAAAAATTAATAAAAACTTTAAAATCCATATTTTCCACTCTAGGAGGCAATCTTTCCCTGTTTGATGCTGTCACCTTTTGATATCTCTGAATTTTCCTTAGGCTTTGTTGAGCCTTTAGGCGTAATCTCTCTCATCACATGAGAGCAATCATCTCTCAAATGCATGAGGGAGGACACAGATTTATCAGTGTCATTTGAAGGTGAGGAAGGGGCAACAATGGCTTTTCCTTTGTTAGGGGCATGGTGGGCCTCGATTTTCAACCTTTTTCTTGTGTGGGAAGACTGAACTGGTTAGTGGATAGGGGCAGCTTGGACAATTTGATTGATAGGCGGAGGAGTAGGTAAAGACAAATTGGGCCAGCCACAATGTTGAGAGACTGTCGGGTGGACAATCTCTTGCCATCCGTTGTTTTTGGGAACTTCAGGTTGCAGTGATGCATGATGAGGCACGGGGATACCAGGGACCTATGGGGATTGGAAGGGAGGCCTTTCAGGCCTAGGTTGGACCACTCCTTTCCCAATCCAACTAAAACACCCAGCTTGAAATAGCTGGCCTAGCTCTTGCAAGTCTGCATCAAAGTGTATAGAGAAAAATGGGCTTCTAGGGCCCCTGTTCCAATTACCTCTTCCTCGATTACCTTTTCCATGGCTACCTTTGCTGAAAAATCTCATTCATGTATGCATGATTGATTAGCAAATAGTTTCTTTAACAACCAAACATGACAACTCTTTTAAATATGAAATAAAATTTGGCTCAACAACATATCAGACTCATGCAATCCAATCCTTACAAATTGTTTAGTAGTCGCCAATGAGCACGGGGTGAATAAGGGTCCTGGGATATGCGAGGGGTTTTATTGAACGAAAATGTTAAAATGAGGGGGAAAATATCATGATTACTGCTTACAGATGACAAAAAATCAACTGTAATGTAAACCAAGAATATATCACTGTAATCCATCCCTGTACGATCTTTTAAACTGTCCTAATACATAATCTCTCTTAATTGTATTTAAATTTTAGGAACAGGGAGTGGATAAAGAATATGGGAAGGCGAGGGGATTGTAATGGGAGAAACGTGAAATAATGATAGGGACAAGAGCGGACACTGTTCATAAAATCAATTAAGTAATCCATAAAACAATTCTGTATTTAATGAAAATGATCCAATACCAACTAAAAAATTATTGTGATCAATTTAACAATTATTGTGTGTTAATACTTGTTCACCGTCCACAATTAAATCTTTAACACTTTTAATTAACACAGTGTCATCATATTCAAAATCACTATGACCTTCAACATCCTTTATAAATAATTTTGTTCCTTTCATTTCTTCCATTTAATATTCAAAACAGAATCCCAATGAACACATAGTCATTTGTTTGAACTCTATTCAACATCAAAACCTTAACCACTATCCATAAATTAATTCCTTAAATCAAGCACAGACACAAGCTCTTTCAAAACGTGCCTGATTCCATTCCTTCAACCAATTTCAAAAATTAAATTGCAATGAAACCATACCACTAAAAACCCCGTGCCCATATCTAATGGTGCAATGATACGATGCACGATATCCATAATCATACATAGTGGAAAACCAAGCCACAATCATCAACACTTCAAATTGCAATAATCCCGATCAGGTAATTAAAACACACAGTAACAACGACCATCATTTCAATTTATACCATGTTATAGAAAACATACAGACCAACGCATAACACAAATAAGCATTTCTATGACTGTACATATCAAACCATAAAATAATGTTGAGTTAACAATGCAACTGTTACAACACAAGGAGGAAAAAACTGTATAACCATTATCGTTCGCTTTTAGAACTTCTCTAATCAACCACTTAAACCATGTTGAGCTATCGACTCAATTGTCACAATAAAAGAATGCAACACCTATATACCAATAATCATTTTCGATTATAACCGTGTAATCAACTCTATCAACAGAGACGAGCCAATAATCAAAACCAATGTCAACGTTATTCCACCAACTCATAACAGTCAAGAAGCTACCCGATAGGATACAACTGGCTCAATTTATCAAAATTAGACTCTGAATAATCAAGGGTTCGCTCGGTGGAACCAACATAGGGAGACTGGAGTTGACCATACCAACAACAGTTAAGAACCTTTCGAGGCAACACGATGGTCATACAGGCATTATAACCCTTAACTTGTAAGATAGGGTGACAGTTCACAACAGGTAGGAGAGACTATGAACAGAGGAGTAGAGGCTCCTTACTGGCTAGTAAATAACATTGAGAACACGCAGGGAATAACCCTCGTGGTTTTTCCAAAAAAACCGAATAAAGATGATATAAATGCAGATCTCAGGTAATAGAAACCAACCCTAAAGAAAACCTCTTGGGGTAATAGCCACCATAACCAACTGTGCCGATACTAATAACATAAAACTAGCCCGCGACCAGGATGAGAACGATATGCAATGACCCAAAGGTGTTTAAAAAATTACACAACAATGCCATAAGAAAAAATACAATTGGGTATGGTTACAAGGACTGTGAGGAGATGACCAACAAGTCCAGATGGAATGAAACCCTCCAAAAAAAACCCATAAAGACAACAGAGAGCCTTCACTGCTTCCACCACACAGAACAATTAATGAAATTGCAACTTCGACCATCAAATTTTCCATTTGCAATGAATAACACAAACAACCATTCCATAAAAACACCATGAGTTTACACAGTTGCTTAGCCTCAAGAAAAACACAGACCAATACATCACCGAACCAAACTTTATTTCATAAACAAAGCGAGTTCATGGATGGCAAAAACAACATACCTGTAACCAAATGGCCTTAAAATTGCGATCTTGGTCGAGCAATTACTTTCTCGCCTGAATATTGGAGCTTAACCACAATGAAAATCAATTGAAAAATAGCCAATCTAGGGTGATGGCTAGTGGGGGAAGTATGGAGTGATGTGCATTAAATGCACGTTGCTTCCACCCTCTCCTCATTCAATTACATAGTAAACTCCAGGCAACCAACATTAACCCATGCCATTAATCCATGCATAGAAACTAGCATACATTGCTTGCCAAGTGCACCACCCAATCATACTAACCAATGTCGAAAACCATACTATAACATATATAACATGCGCTCCATATAACTCAAATAAAATCGTGTAGCCACTAACATTGCTACTTAGGACTAACAACAACACTTTTAATTTCATTTGCACATAGTATAACATAACATAGTATAGTATAGCTCCTCTTCCTTGGATTTTTTCATAGGTCTCTTTTCCATTTCTCTTATTTATTGTTACTAACATGTATCTTACGCACGTGTAAGAATCAAGGCGCCAATAGAAATTGCAATAATAGTCAACATAATCCATCATGAAATGCAATTTAGAGCTTAGAGTAACAAAAACCACATATAACATGCATTATCCATCTGATAATATGTCGTAAATAAAACCAATATTTCACCACCAATCATGTATAACCCTATAAGCATCATTGAACAACAACATAAAATGTGTAACAAGACTATCTCTGATCCTCCAATATACAAGGGGGCCCCACCTATTAATATTATATATATATCATTAGTTTTTAAATAATAGGCTTTTAGCAATACTTTGCGGGCAAAATCCTTGTTGCGATTTTTATTGTCAACAAAATGGAGACTCCACAAGGAAATATGTTTCCAACAGATTAAGAACTCAAAACACATGGTTTCGTAAACCAGAACAACAGATCATGAAGATATAACCAGGAAGATTATGCAATAGGGGGAAGTGAGTGGATTTAATGGAAAAACGATTGGGAATTTGGGAACAACTCATGAAAAATGTTAAGTATGAGGGGGTTTATCCCTGTATGAATAATCATTCAACTGGAACCTGCTCTTTAATTTCAAGGAGAAAATTTTATGGACTTGCTCTTTTAAATTCTCAAATGGATGAAGAAATGGAAAGCATAAGCGAGATATAACCAATTTCTTTATAAGACAACAATGAAAGCATATAACAAATTCAAGTGTGCTTTTAGGGGGAACATCATAACAGCTGTGTAATCTTGATTTTTATTGACTAGCAATATCTTGCAGGAGTGTCACTGTGGCAGAACTGATCCAACATCTTATTCTTGACCAAAAATCAACTGAAAGATGGAAAATCAATAAAAATCATGACATAAATAGAACTACAAAACTTAAAACAACAGAAATCAAATAAAAGGATGCAAGAGCAGCATGAAATCTATTAAAAAAGGAAAGCATAAATCCAACTACTATAAAAGCAGAAATGAAAAACTGTGGAAAAATGAAAGAAAAACTAGACTACTAATATACAAAAAATCCAAACAACGTTAAAATTTTCAAGTTGGTTCCATGTAATGTTTCAAGTGAGAATCGTTAGTGTTGTAGGAGAACAATACTCTTGTAAATCCTTTAGAATGTAGGACTTAGTACCCAAGAAAAAAGCGATCTTGAAAGGACCCAACCATATTTTTTGAAATTTTGAATGTCTTTCCCTATTAGCATGCGCTGAATCCCACAACAATAATTTCTCATTGACCCTAAATTTGACATTTTTGACACTCTTGTTGGAATACTTATTAATAGTCTGTTGTCTCCTTTTTATATTATCCAAGGAAAACATTCTTTGCTCCTCTACAATTAGCAATGTGTTTATCCTTTGTGAAACATCATAAGAATTGAATTCTTCGATCTGTAGCATCAACCTCAAGGAAGAGATTTCCAGCTCAGTAGGCAGGATGGTTTCTTGACCATACACAAGTTGGAAAGGAGTGCAACTAGTGCTTACCTTGGCGGTAGTTCGATCTTCCCAAAGGGCGTAAGTGAGGAGAGTGTGCCATTGACAAGGCTTATCTTCGATGAGCCTTTTAACTATCCTCACTAGATTTTTGTTGGTAGAATTAGCCTGCCCATTCCCTTGGGGATAATAAGTTGATGAGGTGAAATGTTTAACCCCCAACTTAGCTAAAAATTGGGTTAGCTTAGCAGAAATGAAACCGAAACCATTGTATGTAATAATTTCCAATGGAAGACCAAATCTAGAAAAGATGTTATTTTCAAAGAAAGAAATTACCTGATCATCAATTGAAAGATTAAGTGGGACAACTTCAACCTATTTTGTAAAATAGTATATGGCTATCAAAATAAAAACTTGTCCTGCTGAAGATGGAGGATTTATAGGACCAATAAAATCCAATCCCCACTTTGAAAAGGGAAGTATGGGAGGATAGGTTGTAATGGCATGGTTGCAAGGCGTTCTTTCCTAGCAAATTTTTGGCATTTGTCACAAGATCTCGAAAAAAAATATGAGTCACGAAAGATTGAAGGCCAATAGTATCCTCTAATAATAATCTTGAAAGCAATGGTTTTAGCAGAAAAATGACCTCCTACATGAATGAAAAAAATTGAAGAGCCATGTGTTTGTTGCAATAGTTTCTGTGCGTCTTCATTGTTTACACAACGAAGCAACACACCATCAACATATCTTCAAAACAAGAAGTATCCTATAATGATGTATCTTGCAGATTCAAGACAAAGTCTTCTCCTTTGATGAGTGTCTAAGTTGTCTGAACATCTTTGGTTTTGTAAGTAATAAACTAAATTCTTATACCAGGGATGTTCAAACATAGGAAGGATCTGATTATCAATGTAAAAAAGTGCTGACAGGGAACTATCATGTTCATCAATTTCTTCACTGATCTTAGCATGCTGAGCTAAGTGAAGGGACAAGTCATGTCCCTTGATAGTGGTAGAAGTCATGATATTCAAATCATGTTCATGTATCTTGGCAAGCCAATGTGCAAGCTTCCTTGAAAGATAAGTCCGTGAGAGAAAAAACTTGACAGTAGGTAAAGGGACTTTTACCAACGTATGATTACGTAATATGAAATGGAGAAAATTTTCAACAACTTTAACAAGAGCGAAAGCATGTTTCTCAATAAAAGAATATTTAAATTCATCATCAGACAAACTTTGCCTCATGTAAGCCACTGGTTTTTCATTACCTTGGTCATCATTTTGCATGAGGATAGCAGAATCTTCTTCCTCGGTAGCATTAGTATATATCGTGAATTCCTTCTCAAAATCCGGTTTTTCCAAAATCGGTACGGAACCGATTGCTTTCTTGATTCCTACAAAAGAATTTTCGACATCATCTGTCCAAGAAAAATAACGATCTTGCTTAAGCAGATTATGAATTGGTTTAACCATCACAACAAAATCTAGAAAAAACCTACGGACGAAGTTAATAACCCCCATAAAAGCTTGAACCTCCTTCTTGGAAGTGGGAGTAGGCAGATTAAGGATGGCATAAATCCTTTTGGGATCAATGCTTATTCCTGAATCAGAGACAATGTGTCCAAGGAGCTTGCCCTTAGTAACGTCGAAAATGGACTTAGAAGGATTTAGAGAGATTCAAAATTTCCTACATCGCATGATAACTCTTTTAAGATGACCAAAATGATGTTATCGGATTTTAGAGTACACCGTTAAGTCATCAAGGTAGATCTGAATGATCTTACCGATCAAATCGTCAAAATTTATTTGCATAGCTCTTTGAAAAGTGGCACCTGCATTAGATAATCCAAAAGGCATACGCTCATAAGCAAAGGTACCCCAATGAGTAATAAAGTTGGTTTTATATTTATCTGCCCTTTTTACCTTGATTTGATTGTAACCGAAAAAACTGTCAAGTAAGGACGTCATCTGTGACCCTGTGACTTGCTGCAAAATCATTTCCATGTTAAGGAGAGGAAAGTGATCTTTTATACTAGCTCGATTTAATGTGCGAAAATCAACGCATAATCTGATATGATCGGTTTTTTTTCCGAATAGGAACCAAATTGGAAACCCATTCAGAATACTTTACTCGAAAGATGATTCCATCCTTCAAGAGTTTTTCCAACGCCTTTCGAATAGTTTCTTCCAGTGCAGGGTTGATGGGTATTTTTTTTTGCCTAACTGGTTTTATGCCTTCCTTGAAGGGGATAGAATGTTGTATAAGACCAGGATCAAAACCACTAAGATCCTCATAAGACCAAGAAAAAATATCTTTAAATTCACCAAGTAGCTTGGAAAACTTCATCTTCTCTTCATCAAAGCATTGGGAACCTATTTTAACATTCTTTGGAGATTCAGGTGTTCCGATGTTCAAGGAGACGGTTTCACCCACCTTCCTTTTCAAGTCCTCTTCTTTATGTTTCTCTTTATTTCCTACATCACTCGATGAAAACGAACTCTCTAGAGGAGTCAAGCCTTTAGGAATCTTTTTATCTTCTATGGATATCATTTCCTTGGGATCAAAAGGTTCATTTTGAATGAAAGCACAAATTCTCTCATCGTTAGGGAAGACCTTCCAAGATTCTATATTGTCGGGGATATGTGGATGATATAGAGATTGAAAAGTACAATCAGGTCTGTGTGGCAGAAGTTGTCGATTAGGAGAGGCTACAAAAACAACTAACCGATCATCCATTGAGTTTAAATCCCTCTTAATATGAGTGATGCTGAAAGATAATAGGTTCGAGATAAGTGCCCAAATAGTTTGGTTGTATTGTTTCATCAACTTGTTGCTAGGAGAGTAAATATTATGTACAAGGTTCACAACAAGCTCAGAATCCTCAAAAACTGAAAGGTGACCACAACCAAGAATATAGGTGTTCTCAATGGATAATAACAAAGCTTCGAATTCAGTGACATTGTTCGTGCAAGCAAAATCCAACCTATAAGAAAAGTAATGGATATTTCCTTAAAGAGAAATCAAGATAATGCCATCTTTGTTACCTTCACTAGAGAATGAACCATTGAAGTGCATGTGCCACATACCATCATCTAAATCAATTTGTTCCAAGGGAATGCTATCCTCCTCAGGAAATATGGAATACACCCCTAGGTCCTCCTCGATATAGTTCACATTTGGTTGTGGAACACTCTCTCTGTAAGGTGAAATCCTTCCCTCTCTAAGGACTATAATGTTTTTACCATTCCGAGGAATGGATAAATGTGTTCCGTCGAGTGAGAGGTATCCACCCGTTAAATATTTCCAATCTTTTCCCAAGATGATTGAGTAATTTATTACGGGCATATTGATTACCTGAATACTAAGGGTTGTCCTTATTTCAGGGTGTGTGCACAAAACTAAAGTCACATCTTTAATCTCACCTATGGCCATTTGTTGTAGACTATTATAGGAGAGCATGCTTATGGAATTTTCATTTTTACAAGACAAGCCTAGCTTTTCCATAATAATATTCGAAATCACACTTGGGCTCGAACCACCATCAATGAGGCAACAGTGGCCGATCTTATCCATAATCTTTACAAAAATATAAAAAGGGTGATTTTTTTATAAGGTATCTAAAGTTATGTACACCTACTTTATTTATAGATGAATCCTCTTCATTTACCTCTTCAGAGAGGTTGGCTACAATGGAAGCTTTTCCTTCCATGAATTGTTTTAGATGCCTTTGTTGTTCGGGGATGACAACCATGTCTAGAAGGGTGGCATCTGCTTTGATGTTGGTCAACTGATTTAGAATATTGTATTTGGAAGAGGGGAGAGGGGAGGTAATTCATTGACTTTCAGGAACTTTAGGAACCTGAACAGTAGCAGCTCATGAGGATGAGCTCAGGATAGAATAATTTCGAGGAGGATCAAATTTTCCTCTGGGAGCATAGGAGGTTTTCCTAGTATTGATGATCATGAAATCTTCTGGCTCTGCAAAATATAGGACAACGATTGTAGTTTCTGGTCTTTTACCAAAGATCTTATCTCTAGCACTCTTCCTTACCTCATATGTGGCTTCCTTGTCGTGTTCCTCGCAAAATTTACACCAACTTCTAGGCAAGATGGCCCTAGGCTGAAAATTATTTTCAATTGGATTTCTAAACGGGGGTGTAGAAGAGGATGAAGCTCCAGGGGTGAGAGGGGAGACAGTTCCCTTTCGCTCATATACTATCATATGATTATTCATATATTGTACTAGCTGTAAGAGGGCGAACATGTCTATCTGTTTAACCAATTCTACCTGAGGAAGACCTATTCTTTCAAGCTATTCTTCATACTCTAAACAAGTATGAAGAGCGGAATTGAGGTTATCAATGGATTTTTTCTCAAGCCTATGAAGATATGGGGAAGGTAATGCATTTTAGTAATGCATGTAAGTGACTTGGTTCTGAGGTCGAATGAATTCATGGATTTGATTGTATAACTTAGTGAAACACAAGTTGAAGGACTTGATGGTCTCACCATCCTTATAGGCGATGTTATTGTACTCCTATTACTACTCAGCTGGGATTTTGGATTTCCCAGAGGTGGATCTGAACCAATAAAATAACTTGTCCCAGGTAGAAAAAATATTAGGGGGAAGGTCAAAGAAATCGGCCACAACCTTTCCTTCCAAGAAATTGACAAATAAGCACTTGCAGGTATCATTGTCATTGGATCCTATGTTGTGACAAGAATTAGAAAATTCCACCAGGTGTTCCTTTGTAGTGATAGTTTTATTTCCCGAAAACCTAGGGAGATACTCTTTGAATTTAGGAAGTGGATGAGTAGCAGGTGCTAGGTTAAGAGGAAAGGACACATGCCACAATGTGGTTGTGGCATCTTCTTCAAACTTAAAAAGCCCATACTTTTAAATGACTTTGATGGGATTTGTGGTAGATTGGACAGGGATAGGGTGGCTATATAAGCTACCAATCACTGACGAAGATGAAGACTGAGAATAGGAAGAACTTCCAGTGCCACCAGAGCCACTACTAGATGCCACCTTGTGGATGATAGGCAAGGGAGAGAAAGATGAACTGGATGAATCAGACAAATTTCTCCTTAGAGCACTTTTTTGGGTTGATAACAAAATGTTACTTCTTTCTATTTCAACAATAGGATTAATTTCAGGTGATAAGCCTCTTCTTCTTATAGAAACATGAGAGTCTAAGGACATGAAAGTAAGGCCAAAATTGAAGGAACAAGAAGGTTATCGCTGATTTCTAAGCTGTCTATGTCTAGCTTCCCAATGTTCTTGGGAACTAATATCTCGTTCAATTGCTACCCGTGAATGATTAAGCTTAGCACGAGTATTGACAGTGTCTAAAATGGTGTTGAACAAATTCAAATCAATGTTGGTCTGATCTTGAAGACCGAGCTCAATATTGGGCTACCTTGCAACAGGCAAATCATTAAGAAATAAAACAGTCAAAGAATCAATATCATAAAAAATAGATGTATTTGATGCTAATCAAGCATGAAAATTAACCAGAGAGATATTGAAGATCTTCCCAGTATGGTCACCAAATAAATGTTGAGGAAAATATATGGAATTCTCTTACTCAAGCATTTTCAGATCTTGTTTGGCTAAAGCAAGATAGATAGGAATATCACCCGATTTATAGTCATCAAAATTGGTATCCTAACTCACAAGTATTGTTTACAAGTGCTTAGGCTGGTTTTTTTTTATAAATAAAAGCTTGCTGAAAAATTCATTGTTTATGTAATTTTTTGAACATAACATAAATTGAAAATAAATATAGAGACAGAAGTAAAGACACCAAGTCAATAATCAAAACAGGGGAGACATAAAGAAATCCTTTATTTCATTCCAATTCATCAAAGAATCGTTCTATTTACAAAATTTCCTGAGGAATTTTTGGACCAAAGTCAAACTTAGACGTCCCCGATGAAACATACAAAAGGAATTTTGACAAAAAATAAAAAAAATAAACTTTAAAAGCTGGATCAACTTGCCACAGATTGCTGCCCACTCGACTCTGCACAATAGCCTTTGTTAGTCATGAAATCTAATTCACAAACAGACAAGTCTACACAAACTATCAAATATAGATGAACACCTTTGAAAAACAAGTGTCTGAAGGATATAATTCATCCCTGAATCTTGCTGTCTACAATATGACCCTGTTATCATAAAAAAGAATTAGGCTTCAAATGAATTAAGGAATGAATGAAAACTGAATTATCTCAACAAAACTCAAAGAGAAAACCTTAGTATGCTTCTCCTTCTATTCTCCTCTTGTTCCTCTCTTTCCTTTTGCCTTTAAGCAAATTAGAATTGGTTGAAGTAGTTGAACTAATTCCTTAGTTAAGTTAACTAAAAATCAACCAACTTTTTAGTTAAAGGGGGAAAGTAATGAATCATAATAAAGGTTTTTAAATAAATAATAACTAGTAGGTGGGACCCCTTGTGATTCCCTTTTGCTTTTAACAATCATAACACAACTAGTTAATCAAACAAAACATCCCTCCTTGTGACTCCCATCATCACATTCATATTGACAATTTATCTCAATGATGATTGAAATTATTTCCAAAAATATATTACTCATATATCCAAAAAATAGTGTGTTGTCCAAAATTTCAGAAGTCAATTGTTCTCAACAATCAATAAAAACTTTAAAATCCATATTTTCCACTCTGGGAGGCAATCCCTTGTTGCTACTGTCACCTTTTGATCTCTCTGAATTTTCCTTAGGCTATGTAGAGCCTTTGGCCTAATCTCTCTGATCACATCAGAGCAATCATCTCTCAAATGCATGCAGGAGGACACATATTTATCAGAGTCATTTGAAGGTGAGGAAGGAGCAGTAGTGGATTTTCCTTTGTCAGGGGCATGGTGGGCCTCAATTTTCAACCTTTTTATTGTCTGGGAAGACTAAACTGGTAAGTGGAAAGGGGCATCTTGGACAATTTGATTGATAGGTGGAGGAGCGGGTAAAGATAAGTTGGGCCAACCACGATGTTGGGAGACTGTCGGGTGGACAATCTTTTGCCATCTGTTGTTTTCGGGCACTTCAAGTTGCAGTGAGACATGAGGAGGGACGGGGATACCAGGGACCTGTGGGGCTTGGAAGGGAGGTTGGACCACTCCATGACCAATCTAGTTAAAAAACCCAGCTTGAAATAGCTGGCCTAGCTCTTGCGAGTCTGCATCAAAGTGTATAGAGAATCTTTGCCTTCTATGGCCCCTGTTCCAATTACCTCTTTCTCGGTTACCTTTGCCATGGCTACCTCTACTAAAAAATCTCATTCTTGTATGCATGATTTATTATCAAATAGTTTCTTTAACAACCATACATGACAACTCTTTTAAATATGAAATAAAATTTGGCTCAACAACATATCAGACTCATGCAATCCAATCCATACAAATTGTTTAGTAATCGCCAATGAGCAGTGGGTGAATAAGGGTTATGGGATATGCGAGGGGTTGTATTGAGCGAAAAATGTTAAAATGAGGGGGAAAAGATCATGATTACTACTCACAAACAAAAAACAATCAATTGTAATGTAAACCAAGAATATATCATTGTAATCCATCCCTGCACGATCTTTTAAACTATCCTAATACATAATCTCTCTTAACTGTATTTAAATTTTAGGAATAGGGAGTGGATAATGAATATGGGAAGGCGAAGGGATTGTAATGGGAGAAAAGTGAAATAATGATAGGGAATAGAGCGAATACTATTCATAAAATCAATTCAGTAATCTATAAAACAATTTCGTATTTAATGCAAACGATCCAATACCAACTAAACAATTACTGTGATCAATTTAATAATTACTATTTGTTAATACTTGTCCACTATTCACAATTAAATCTTTAACACTTTTAATTAACACAATGTCATCATATTCAAAATCACTATTACCTTCAACATCCTTTATAAATAATTATGTTCCTCTCATTTCTTCCATTTAATATTCAAAACAAAATCCCAATGAACACACAGTCATTTGTTTCAACTCTGTTTAGCATCAAAACCTTAACCATTATCCATAAATTAATTCGTCAAATCAAGCAGAGACATAAGCTATTTCAAAACGTGCCCGATTCCATTCCTTCAACCAATTTCAACAATTAAATTGCAATGAAACCATACCACTAAAAACCCCATGCCCATCTATGATGGTGCAATGATACGATGCACAATATCCATAATCATACATAGTGGACAACCAAGCCACAATCATTAACACTTCAAATCACAATAATCTCGATCGGGTAATTAAAACACACAATAACAATGACAATAATTTCAATTTATACCATGTTGTAGAAAACATACATACCAACGCATAACACAAAGAACCATTTTTGTGACTGTACATATCACACCATAAAATAATGTTGAGTTAACAATCCAACTGTTACAACACAAGGAGGCAACAACCATATAACCATTATCGTTCCCTTTTACAACTTCGCTAATCAACCACTTAAACCATGCTAAGCTATTGACTCAACTGCCACAATAAAAGAATGCAGCGCATATATACCAATAATCATTTTCAATTATAACTGTGTAATCAATTCTATCAACAGAGATGAGCCAATAATCAAAATCATTGTCGATGCTATTCCACCAACTCATAACAGTCAACAAGCTACCCGACAGGATATAACTGGTTCAATTTATCAAAATCAGACTCTGAATAATCAAGGGTTTTCTCAGTGGAACCAACCTAGGGAGACTGGAGTCAACCATACCAACAACAAGTGAGAACCCTTTGAGACAACACACTGGTCATATAGGCTTTATAACCCTTAACTTGTAAGACATGGTGATAGTTCACACTAGGTAGGAGAGAGTATGAACATAGGAACAAAGGCTCCTTACTGGCCAGTAAATAACACCGAGAACACGCAGGGCATAACCCTCGTGGTTTCCCTAAAAAAAATGAATAAAGTTGATATAAATGCAGAGCTCGGGTAATAACAACCAACCCTAAAGAAAACCTCTTGGCGTAATAGCTACCATAACCAGTTCTATAGATACCAATAACATAAAACGAGCCTGTGACCAGGTGGAGAACAATATGCAGTGACCCAAAGGTGTTTTAAAAATTACACAACAACCCCATAACAACAAATACGACCGGGTATGGTTACAAGGACTGTGAGGAGATAACCAACAAGTCCATATGGAATGAAACCCTCCAACAAAAACCCATAAAGACAACAAAGAGCCTTCATAACTTCCACCACATAGAACAATTAATGAAATTACGACTTCGACCATCAAATTTTCCATTTGCAATGAATAACAAAAAAAACCATTCCAGAAAAACACCATGAGTTTACATAGTTGCCTAGCCTCAAGAAAAACACAGACCAATACATCACCAAGCCAATCTTTATTTCATAAACAGAGCGAGTTCATGGATGGAGAACAAAGCATACCTGTAACCAAATGGCCTTAAAAATGTGAGCTTGGTCAAGAAGTTCCTTCCTCACCTGAATATCGGAGCTTAACCATAATGAAAATCAATTGAACAATAGCCAAGCTAGGGTGACGACCATTGGGGAAAGTATGGAGTGACGTGCAGTAAATGCATGCTGCTTCCATCCTCTCCTCATTCAATTACAAAGTACACATCAACCAACCAACATAAACCCATGTCATTAATCCATGCATTGAAACTAGCATACATTGCTTTCCAAGTGCGCCACCCAATCATACTAACCAATGTCCAAAACCATACTATAACATATATAACATGCACTCCATATAACTCAAATAAAATTGTGTAGACACTAACATTGCTTGTTAGGACTAACATCAACCCTTTTAATTTCATTTTCACATAGTATAACATAACATATTATAGTATAACTCCTCTTCCTTGGATTTTTTCATAGGTCTCTTTTCCATTGCTCTTATTTTTTGTTACTAACATGTATCTTATGCAGGTGTAAGAGTCAAGGCACCAATAGCAATTGCAATAATAGTCAACATAAGCCATCATGACATGGAATTTATAGCTTAGAGTAACAAAAACCACATATAACATGCATTATCCATCTGCTATTATGTCGTAAATAAAACCAATATTTCACCACCAATCATGTAGAACCCTGTAAGCATCATTGAACAAAAGCATAAAATGTGTAACATGACTATCTCTGATCCTCTAATATACAAGGGGGTCCCACCTACTAGTATTATATATATATATATATATATATATATATATATATATATATCATTAGTTTTTAAATAATAGGCTTTTAGCAATACTTTGCGGGCGAAATCCTCGTTGCGATTTTTATCTTCAACACCTGGTATCCCTGTGCCCCCTCATGTTTCTTTGCAACCTAAAGTTCCTGAGAATGAGGGATGGTAAGAGATTGTTCACCTAATAGTATCCCACCATCATGGCTAGCCAAATTTGTCTTTACCTCCTCCTCCTCCACCTGTTAACCCAAATGTTCAGATTGTCCCTGCACACTCACCTATATAGTCCTCCCATGCAAGCAAAAGACTCAAAATCGAAGCCCACCATATGCATGACAAAGGAAAAGATACCGTTGCCCCCTCCTCTCCTTTAAGTGACTCAACCAAGTCAGTATCATCCCGTATGTACTTGAGAGATTATTGTTCCCATGTCGTCAGTGAGATCAAGCCTCAAGGTTCTACCCAACCTAAGGCTAATTCAGGGAAGTCAAAAGGGGATAGCAGCAACAAAGGAAAAATTGCCTCTCAAAGTGGCAAATACGGTTTTTGATTATGTTTTATTATTAATTTATTGAGGACAATGGACTGCTGAAAATTTTGGGCAACAAACTATTTTTGGATATTGCGGATATTTACATGTTTTGATATAATTTGAAATATCACTGGTATTTAAATTTCAAATTGTGGAAATGATTATGGGGGCCACAATGAGGGATGTGTTTGATTGATTGTCTAAGATGTTTATTTTTGTTAAGAAATTAAAGGGAGTCACAAGGGGTCCCACCTAGTAGTTATTATTTAATAAAACACCCTTTATTATTATTATTATTAATTCTCCCCCTAAACTAAAAGTTAGTTGAGTTTAGTTAACTTTACCAAATGAGGTAGTTGAACTATTTCAACTAATTTGGAATGCATAAAAGCAAAAGGAGAAGGAAGAACAAGAGGAGAATAGAAGGAGAAAACATACTAAGGTTTTCTCTTAAGTTTTATTGAGATAGTTCAGTTTTCATTCATTATTCAATTCATTAAAAGCCTAATTCTCTTTTATGACAGTAGGGCCCTATTGTAGACAACAAGGTTCACAGTTGAATCATATCATATTGACACTTGTTTTCAAAGGTGTTGATCTATCTTTGATAGTCTATGTAGACTTGTCTATTTATGAATTAAATTTCATGACCGATAAAAGATATTGTGCATAGTCAAGTGGGAAACAGTCTGTGGCAAGCTGATCCAGATTTTAAAGTTCAGTTTTTAATTTTTGTCAGATTCCTCTTGTATGGTTTTCATCGAGGATATCTAAGTTTGACCTTGGTCCATAACCCCACAGGGATTTTGTAAAGAGAATGAATCTTTTGATTTATTGGAATGAAATAAAGTGATTTCTATTGTGTCTCATCTATGTTAATATGTGACTTGGTTTTTTTCTTTTGATCTCCACATTTACTTTTGCAATCTAATATATTCAGAAAATTGTATAATTTTTTTATATTTTGCAACAATATTTTATTTAAAAAAAATTATTCTAAGCCTTTGTAATTAATACTTGTGGATTAGGAAACACTTTTTGAGGCTATAAACATAGGGTAACATTCCCGACTATCTTTCCTTAGCCAAGCAAGATTCAAAAATGCTTGAGTAAGATAAATTCATATATTTTCCTCAACATTTATTTGGCGACCATACTGGGGAGATCTTCAATATCTCTTTGGTTGATTATAAGCTTGATTTTCATTGAATATTTATATTTCTGATATTATTTCTTTGACTGTTTCTTTTCTTCATATGACTGTACCCATTGCAAGGCATCCCAATATTGAGCCTGGTCTTAAAGATCACACCAGCATTGCTTTAAATTTTAATCAACCAAAGAGCTTGAACGCTCATGGGAAACAATTGAACAAGACATAAGTGTCCAAGAACATTGGGAAGCTAGGAAAAGACAACCTAGGAATCAACTTTATTTTTCTTTTTCCTGCAGTTTTGATCTTCTTTTCATGTCCTTAAACCCTTGTATCTCTAGGAGAAGAAGAGGTTTATGACCCAATATTAATCCTATTGTTGAAATAAGAAGAAGAAACATTGTTTTGTCAGTCCAACAAAGTACTCTAAGGAGAACTCTGTCTGATTCAACCAGTTCATCTTTCTCTCCCTTACCTATCGTTCACAAGATGACATCTAGTGGTGACTCTGGTGGTTTTGGTGGCACTGGAAATGCTTATTCATCTCAACCTTCAGCCTCGTCTGTGATTGGCAGCTTGTATAGCCATGAAAATTCGGTCCAATCAACTACAAACCCCGCTAAGGTCATTAAAATGTATGGTCTCTTCCAATTTGAGGAAGACACTACTACTACTCCATGGCATGTTTCCTCTCCACTAAACTTAGCACCTGCCACTCATCCTCTTCCCAAATTCAAAGAGAATCTCCTTAAGTTTTATGGGAATAATAAAGTCACTGCCAGTGAACACTTGGTGGCATTTTCTAATGCTTTTCATAACATAGGAGCCAATGATAACGACACTTGTATGCACTTATTTGTGAATTCACTTGAAGGGAAGGCTGTGACCGATTTCTTTGACCTTCCTCCTAAGATTATTTATACTTGGGAGGAGTTAGTCTATTAGTTCAATTCTACCTATGGGAAATCCAAAATCCCAACCGAGTAGTTACAGGAGTACAATAACATCACTTATAAGGATGGTGAAACTATTAAGTCTTTCAACTTGCGTTTCACCAAATTATACAACCAAATCCATGAACTCATTCTCCCTCAGAACCAAGCCACTTTCATGCATTACTTTAATGCTTTACCTTCCCCCTACCATCATAGGCTTGAATAAAAGGCCATTGATAACCTTGGTTCCACTCTACATACTTGTTTAGAGTATGAAGAAAAACTCGAAAGAACATGTCTTCCTAAGGGAGACTCAGTGAAACAGATGGATATGTTTGTCCTCTTACAGCTTGTACAAGACATGAATAATTGAATGATAGCGTATGAGTGGAAACGAAATTTTCCCTCTCTTACCCCTGGGGCCTCATCTTCTTCTTCACCACCTTTAAAGAATCTTAATGAAAATAACTTTCAACCTAAATATATCATGCCACGTAGTTGGTGTAACTTTTGCGAGGATCACCATGAGGAATGTACATGTGAAGTAAAGAAGATTTTCAGAGATAAAATCTTTGGTAAAAGACTTGAAACTACTATTGCGTTCCTAGACTTTGCAGAGCCAGAGGATGTTATGATCATAAATACTAGGAATGAATCCTATGCTCCAAAAGGTAAATATGATCCTCCTCGCACTTCTTCAAGGCCAAGCTCATCTTCACCAGATGCTACTTTACAGGTTTCTAAAGCTCCTGAAAGTCAAGGAACTACATCCCCTCTTACCTCTTCCAAATACAACATTCTCAATCAATTGACTAATATTAAAGCTGATGCTACCCTCCTGGACATGGTTGTCGCCCCTCAACAACAAAAGCATCTGAATTTTTTTATGGAAGGAAAATATTCCATTGTAGCCAACCTCTCTGAAGAGGTAGATGAAGAGGATTCAACTGCAAAAAAGTAGGTGTAGATAGCTTTAGGCACCCTATAAAAAAAACTGTTTTATATTTCTGTAAAGATTATGGACAAGATTGACGATTTTTTTCTCATTGATGGTGGTTCGGGCCCAATTGTAATGAAACCGATTATTATGGAAGAGCTAGTCTTGTATTGTACAAATGAAAATGCTAGAAGCATGCTCTCTTATAATAGTTTACAACAAACAACCATAGGTGAAATCAAGGACATGTCCTTGGTTTTGTGCGTGCATCCTGAAATAAGGACAACCCTTAATTTTTAGGTAATTGATATGCCAGTGAGTAATTAATCGATCATATTAGGAAAAGATTGGCAAGCTTTGATGAGTGGATACCTCTCACTCGACGGGACACACTTATCTGTTCCTTATAATGGTAAAAAAATAATAGTCTTAAGGGAGGGAAGAATTTCACCTTACATAGAAAGAATCCCACAACCTAATGTGAATTATATCGAGGAGGACCTAGGAGTGTAATCCATCTTTGCTGATGAAGACAACACTCCCTTGGAACAAATCGACATAGGGTATGGGATGTGGCATAAGCACTTTGATGGTTCATGCTCCAATGAAGGAAACATAGCTCATATTATCTTGTACTCTCCTGTGGGTAAACTTCATAACTTTTCCTATAGATTAGAGTTTGCTTGCACAAAAAATGTCACTGAATTTGAAGCGTTACTACTAGGCATTGAAAATTCCTATAATCTAGGTTGTGGTCACCTTATAGTTTTTGGGGAATCCGAACTTGTTGTAAATCTTGTACGTAAGATATATTCTCCTAGAAACATGTTAATGAAATGTTACACCCAAATTGTTTGGCAACTTATCTCAAACTTGCTATTTTTCAACATCACTCATGTTAAAAGGGAATTGAATTCATGTTAGCTGTTTTTGCAGCCTCTCCTATTCAACAACTTCTGCCACAAAGACCTGGTTTCACCTTTCAATATTTGTATCATCTTCATATAACTAACAATATAGAGTCATGATAGGTCTTCCCTAGTGATGAGAGTATCTGTAATTTCATTCAAAATGAATCTTATAAGCCTAAGTAAATTATATCCATGGAAGATAACAAAATTCCTAAGGGATTGACTCCTCTAGAAAGTTCATTTTCATCGAGTGATGTGGGAAACAAAGAAAAATATAAAGAAGATGAGTCGAAAATGAAAGTGGGTGAAACCATTTCCTTGAACATTGGAACACTAGAGTTTCCAAAGAATGTTAAAATAGGTGCCCAATGTTCTGATGAAGAAGAGTTGAAGTTCACTAAGTTGCTTGGTGAGTTTCAATATGTTTTTGATTGGTGTTATGAGGATATTCATGGTTTTGATCCTACTATTATACAATATGCCATCCATATCAAGGAAGGAATAAAACAAGTTAGGAAAAAATAGAGACCCATTAACCTTGCACTGGAAGCAACTATTCGAAAGGAGTTGGAAAAACTCTTGAAGGCTCAGAAAGAAACAGGTCAGATCATATTATGCGTTGATTTTTGCGCATTGAAGTGGGATAGTGTTAAAGACCATTTTACTCTCCCTAATATGAAAATGATTTTACGGCAAGTTGCAGGGTCATAGATGATGTCCTTACTTGATGGTTTTTCTGGTTACAATCAAATCAAGGTGAAAAGGACAGATAAATATAAAACCACTTTTATTACTCGTTGGGGAACTTTCTCTTATGAACGTATGCCTTTTGGATTATCTAATGCATGCACTACTTTTCAAATATCTATGCAAATAGATTTTGGTGATTTGATCGGTAAAATTATTCAAATTTATCTTGATGACTAAACTGTGTATACTAAAAACTGATCAGATCATTTCGGTCATCTTAGAAATATTCTCATGCGATGCAGGAAATATGAAATTTCTTTAAATCCTTCTAAGTCTATTTTCGGTGTTACCAAGGGAAAGATCCTTGGACACATTGTCTCGGATTTAGGAATACGCATTGATCCCGAAAGGATTGTTGCTATCCTAAATCTTCCTGCTCCTACTTCCAAGAAGGAGGTTCAAGCCTTTATGGGTGTTATTGACTTTGTATGTAGGTTTGTTCTTGATTTTGCTGTAATGGTCAAGCCAATTCATAATCTTCTTAAGAAAGATCACTCCTTTTCTTGGACATATGATGTTGAAAATTCTTTTGTAGGGATCAAGAAGGCAATAAGCTCCGCATTGGTTTTGGAAAAGCCATATTTTGAGAAAGAATTTATGATATATACTGATGACACAATGGAAGAAATTTCTGCTATCCTCCTGCAAGGTGATGACCAAGGTAATGAAAAACCAGTGGCTTACATGAGTCAAAGCTTGTCAGATGATGAATTTAAATATTATTTTATTGAAAAGCATGCTTTCACTCTTGTTAAAGTTGTTGAAATTTTTTGCCAATTCATCTTAGGTAAGCATACACTGGTAAAAGTCCCTTTACGTGCTATCAAGTTTTTACTCTCACAGACTTATCTTTCAGGAAAGCTTCCACATTGGCTTGCCAATATTCAGGAGCATGATATAACTATCATAACTTCTAAAATGATCAAGGTACATGACTTAGCCCTTCACTTATCTTAGCATGCTAAAATGAGTGAAGAAATTGATGAACATGATAGATCTCTATCAGCACTGTTTTACATTGACAATCAAATCCTTCTTGTGTTTGAACATCATTGGTATAAAGATATGGTATATTACTTGCAAAATCAAAGATGTCCAAATAACTTAGACACTCATCAAAGAAGAAGGCTCCGCCTTGAATCTTCTAGATACGCCATTATATGAGACTTCTTGTTTAGAAGATATGCCGATTGTATGTTAATTCGTTGTGTGAACAATGAGGAAGCACATAAAATGTTGCAAGAGACTCACGGTTCTTTGAATTCTGTTATTCATGTAGGAGGTCACTNCTACTTTTAAGATTATCAGGAAATGGTATTATTGTCCTTCAATCTTTCTTGATTCTTATGATTTTTGGAGATCTTGTGACAAGTGCCACAAGTTCACTGGGAAAGAATGTCTTTCTTCTATTCCTTTACAACCTGTCCTCCATGACTATCCTTTTTCAAAATGGGGTTTGGACTTTATTGGTCCTATTAATCCTCAATCTTCAGTAGGGCAAGTTTTTATCTTGACAACTACAGATTATTTTACGAAATGGACTGAAGTAGTCACACTTAAGAATTCACAGGATGAGCAAGTGATTTCCTTTCTTGAAACTAATATTTTTTCCAGATTTGGATTCCTTTAGAAATTATTACAGACAATGGTCCCGCCTTTATTTCTGCTAAGTTGACCAAGTTTTTAGCTAAATTGGGGGTTAAACATTTTACCTCATCAACTTATTATCCCCAAAGAAATGGGAAGCCCAAGTCTACAAACAAGAATCTGGTTAGAATTATCAATAGGCTCATTGAAGATAAGCCTTGTCAATGGAACACTCTCCTCACTTACGCCCTTCGGGAAGATCACAATACCACCAAGGTGAGCACTAGTTGCACTCATTTCCATCTTTTTTATGGTCAAGAAGCTATTTTGGCTACTGAGATGGAACTTTCCTCTCTAAGGTTAATTCTATAGGTTGAAGAATGAAAACATTCTAATGTTTCTCAAAGAATCAATGCACTTTTGGCTTTAGAGGAGCAAAGGATGTTTTCCTTGGATAATATAAAGAGAAGACAACAGACTGTGAAATAATATTTCGATAAAAGTGTCAAGGCTGTCAAATTTAAAGTGAATGAGAATATATTGTTGTGGGATTCATATCATGCTGATAGAGGAAGGCATTCAAAGTTCCAAAAATTATGGTTGGGTCCTTTTAAGATCGCTTTTGAACTGGGCGCAAATTCTTACGTCCTGAAGGACTTACAAGAGCGTTTGTTTTCCTATATCACTAACGGTTCCCACTTAAAACACTATGTGGAACCAACTTAAAAGTTTTAACGTTGTATGGAATGATTTCTATATTATAGTTTATTTTATTCGCTTCGATTATACATTTTTGTTGTTTCATTTATGTTATTTCATTTCTTCTTATTTCAATTTCGTTGTTTCATTTTTGTTATGTCTTTCCTTGCCATTTTGTTTTATTTGACTTCATTTCTTGTCAAAATAAAATGTTGGATCAGTTTTTCCACAACGACACTATTCTGCAAAGGATTGTTAATCAATAACAATCAAGTTATACAACTGTCATGATGTTCCCCTTGGAAGCATCATTGAAATTGTTATCTGCATCAACTGTTGTTTTATAAGATAGTTGGTTTTATCCCTCTTCTACTTTTTTTTTCTTCCATCCGTTTCAAGATTCAAAAGAGCATATCAAGTTTTTTTTCTCCTTGAAGTCAAGAACACTTTACTATGATTAATTGAATGATTATGCTTACAGGGATAAAACTCGTCATACTTAACACTTTCCATGAGTTATTCCCAAATTCCCGATCATTTTTCCCTTAAATCCGCTCACTTCCCCCTATTGGATAATCATTTTGATGTATATCGTCTTGATCTGATGTTACTGGTCTGTGAAACTAGACATTCTTAGTTCTTAATCTGTTGGAAACATATTTCCCTGTGGATTCACCAGTTTGTTGACGATTAAAATCGCAATGATGAATTCTGCCCTCCAAGAATTGTTAAAGCGCTATTATTTAATTATGATAATAATATAATACTAGTAGGTGGGACCCCCTTGTATACTAGAGGATCAAGGATAGATATGTTGTGCTCATATGTTGCTGTTGTTATGATGTTGCATACACAATCCTACATTTTTTTGATGCAGTCTTGGTTTCCTTTGATGTGATAAATTGGTGGTTGAGGCATTATTGCTAAATGTTGCTGGTATTTACTTGCGATACAGAATAGTTCCATGGGTATGAGGATAATGTTAGTTGCAAGTGCTTTGTTATGTATGTTTTAACCTTGATTACTAATTGATACATTGATTACTTATCCATATATATCTATGCAAAAAAAAATCAATAGAGTGGGAACTTAATTAAAACAAAAGGAGAAAACTATGGAAAAGTTCTAAAGCTATGGCAAAAGGATTATGTATAGACCTTTGTGACAATGACAGAGCTAGCTATTATACTATGTGTTTGGTTAAAGGACTATGCAATTTTTATTAAAATCTTAATGGAGACACATATAGCAATGTTGATATGTGATTATCGTATGGAGTTATTGAAAGAAGTTAACATATAGGTATGATATATCTCGGGTGGTGCACTATGCAATTGATATGGTATAAAATCTTTACAATGGATATTGCATTGAATTATGCATTGGTTATATTTTGATTTTAATGGTGGATGATATGTTAATGGGCTGGCTCGTACATGGAATTGAATAAGGCCAGGTAAGGAAGCGACGCACATTTAATGCACGTCACTCCAAACCTCCCTTGAGCCCATCACCCTAACATTGTTGCATTGTTGCTCTATTGGTTGTGAAAGCTCCACGTTTTCAAGATTGGAAGGGGAAAACTCGACTAGTTGTCATTGAAGCGATTTTATCACAGGTATTGTTCTAAGATTTCCATCCATGATGGACTCTCTATATTATGAATCAAATGGTGGCTCAGGAATGCAAGGGTTCTGTGTTTTCTTGAGTTTTTTTACTGTGTGTAAATATTGTGTTATGGGTTCTCTTTGATTAATGCGAAATATTGGCATTTGCAAGTGAAGTAATGGCTGCACATTGGTTATTTATTGGTCATCTTGGTTTTTATAATGGTTCTCTGTGAAATAATGGTGATAGTGGTGCAATGAAGCTCTATGTTTTATGGTTGAAAAGTTTTAACTGCTAGGTTGTATTTGAGTGGCTATCAACTCGTTTCCCTCTCGGTCATTATCGTAATCTTTATCCAGTTGTAGAGAAACTATTGATAGTTGGTGTGTTTCTTTTGTTTAAACCCTAAACTGTTGTCGATGGCCCGTTCCTTACTATCTTTTCGCTGAAATATTTCCAAAATTCCATTCTTGGTTGGCCTCGAATGTTAATACATGCCTGTGTATGTATTGAGTGGATATCAATTGAGAAAAGTTTCCACACACAACTCCTCTCATCCCCGCTATAATGATGATTGTATGTGGCCTCACTGTCAATTGTTTTTGAAAGTTGTTCGACCTCCTGGGTGTTGGAAATAAACATTATTTCTCTGTGTTTTTCGAGTACCCATCACTGTTTAAATTAACTCTCTTTGCAAAAAAGTGTTAGTGACATCGATGTGTGTCTAGATTGGTTAGATCGATTTGATTTATTCTCCACTCAGGCATTAAATTATGATTCTGTCAAGTGTTTGGAGTCATAAGTCAAAGGGTTGTGTTAAAAAAAAAAAAAAAGGAGCGTGGCTCACTGCTTTTTCGTTTTCAAGATTATATTATGGCCTATGGTTGTTAATCGATGGTAAATGGATATAAGGATATGGAAGAACATTATCTCTCTATTTTTTAAAAAGATAAGAAGGTTTATGTTGCCTCTCTGCATTTAATATTTAAAAACAGATTAGCTTGGACTCTGACTTGCCTCTACCCTCCTCGGGCACCTTCTGGGGTTTCTTAAGTGTTGGGTTATCAGTTTAATGATTATGGAAGTTTAAAGGCACAAGCTTCCCCCTCTTGGTTGAATATTTGTGTGTCCTCTCTATGATGAATTCGTTTGAACAAAGAAGAAATGAAATATGTGGTTCAGATAGCCAAGAGTTTTCCTTCTGTTCGTTTATGGTCTCAATTACTATGTTTAATCTCAGCATGGTCTTGATTGCATTTAAAATTAAGAAGACACACATGAGTGATTGTTTCACCAATCACGATCATGGTTCTATCAAAAGTCTAAGAGACTCCTATGTGTCAATTTAGTTCTATTCGTTTAATTCATGACATGGTTCTATGCATCGTTCCTTTTAAAAGGAAGTATGTAGATATTATTTCACATAGAGAGCAAGCTCGGGGTTCCATTTTGTTTTTGGAGTTGACTGTTGTTGTCGATTCAATATTGGGTCAATGATATGAGTGAAGACCCGTGTATGATTGGTTCACCGAACATTATCTTAAGTATGTCCATGATTTTAAAAGGCACCTGTGTATATTTAAATCGGGCTTGATTGTTGATTAGAGGACAATGACTATTGATTGTTTATCTGGGTGTATTATTGTTTCATTACCAAAGATAAATGTTGGGCACAGATGACAGGGATCACTTTGCATATTTTGTTTATTTTAAAAAAGGGAAAGAGATCAACATTAGAGCATGCAGTCCTGATTGAATTCAAAATGTTTGCATAAGCTATAATACACAGACTGTTATAAATTGAAGATTTCTCAGAAATTAAATTGTTATTGAGACAACAAGCAATTTGTATTCAATTGAGGAACAATGAATGTTTTGGTCTTGGAATTGGATGCTTTTTGGACTAACTTTGAAACGATAGTTGATTGATTTAATTTATTTTATGAACAATATCCATCTAATTCCCTTTCATTTTCTCACTTTTTCGCTGAATACAAATCCATTCATGATCCCAAATTCATTTTGCACGCCCTATTCACTAAAATTAAATTAAAAATTTGTATGACAACGATAAAAAAAATAACACAGAGATAGATGACAACTGATATGTTTTGGTTATTGTTGCACAAATAATTGTTTAATGAATTGTCGAGCAATAATCTTGTTCTTACTCCCGGTCATGATATCACTTTTTCACTCAATACAATCCCCTCAGATACCCATGAACCCTACTTCACCCCCTGATCATTTAAATGAATTTTATGGATTGGATTGCATGGGTTTGATGTGATTGTTGATCCAAAATTGGTTTCATATTAAGAGAATGTCATGTATGGTTTGTTTAGTATCTAGTTGCTAATAATTGTTGCATATAGGATGATATTTTTCAGCAGAGGAAGTCATGTCCGAAATAATAGGGGCAGAGGAAACTGGAATAGAGGGCCTAGAAGGCCGATATTCTCAATACATTTCGATGTCGATCCTCAAGAGTTAAACCAACTCTTTTAAGTTGAATTTTTCAATTGGATTGGACAAGGGATAGTCCAACCTAGGTCAGAGAGGCCTCCCTTCCACCCCCAACATTTCCCTAGTATCCCTGTGCCCCATCATGTTTCTTTGCAACCTAAAGTTCTTGAGAATGACAGATGGTAGGAGATTGTTCACCCAACAGTCTCCCACCATCATGGTTGGGGAAATTTTTCTTTACCTCCTCCTCATCCATTTGTTAACCCAAATGTTCAGATTTCCCCTGCACACTCACCTGTACAATCCTCCCACACAAGCAAAAGACTCAAAACCGAATCCCACCATATGGATGACAAAGGAAAAGCTGCTTCTTCCCCCTCCTCTCCTTCAAGTGACTCAGCCAAGTCAGTATCATCCCGTATGCACTTGAGAGATGATTGTTCCCATGTCATCAGTGAGATCAATCCTCAAGGTTCTACCCAACCTAAGGATAATTCAGGGAATTCAAAAGGGGATAGCAACAAAAAAGGAAAAATTGCCTCTCAAAGTGGAAAATACGGTTTTTGATTATGTTTTATTATTGATTTATTGAGGATAGTGGATTGCTGAAAATTTTGGACAACAGACTATTTTTGGATATTGTGGATATTTACATGTTTTGATATAATTTGAAATATCACTACTATTTAAATTTCAAATTGTGGAAATGATTATGGGAGCCACGAGGAGGGATGTGTTTGATTGATTGTCTATTATGTTTATTTTTGTTAAGAAATTAAAGGGAGTCACAAGGGGTCCCACCTACTAGTTATTATTTAATAAAATACCCTTTGTTATTATTATTATTAATTCTTCCCCTAAACTAAAAGTTAGTTGAGTTTAGTTAACTTGACAAAATGAGGTAGTTAAACTATTTCAACTAATTTGGAATACATAAAAGCAAAAGTAGAAGGAAGAACAAGAGGAGAATAGAAGGAGAAATCATACTAAGGTTTGCTCTTAAGTTTTATTGAGATAGTTCAATTTTCATTCATTATTCAATTCATTAAAAGCCTAATTCTCTTTTATGAAAGTATTGCCATATTGTAGACAACAAGGTTCACAGATTAATCATATCATTCAGACACTTGTTTTCAAAAGTGTTGATCTATATTTGATAGTTTGTGTAGACTTGTCTATTTATGAATTAAATTTCATGACTGATAAAATATATTGTGCATAGTCAAGTGGGAAGCAGTCTTTGGTAAGCTGATCCAGATTTTAAAGTTTAGTTTTTGCTTTTTTTTTTTTTTTTTTTCAGATTCCTTTTNAACAATTCTTTTGATTTCTTGGAATGAAATAAAGAGATTGATATTCTGTCTCATCTGTGTTAATATGTGACTTGGTATTTTTTCTTTTGATCTCCACATTTACTTTTGCAATCTGATATATTCAGAAAATTGTATAAAAATGTTATATTTTGCAACAATATTTTATTTAAAAAAAATCATCCTAAGCCCTTGTAATTAATACTTGTGGATTAGGAAACACTTTTTGAGGCTATAAACAGAGGGTAACATTCCCGACTATCTTTCCTCAGCCAAGAAAGATTTGAAAATGCTTGAATAAGATAAATTCATATCTTTTCCTCAACATTTATTTGGCGACCATACTGGGGATATATTCAATATCTCTCTAGTTGATTATAAGCTTGATTTTCATTGAATATATTTATATTTCTGATATTTTTTCTTTGACTGTTTCTTTTCTTCATGAATGTACCTGTTGCAAGGCAACCCAATATTGAGCCCAATCTTAAAGATTAGACCAACATTGCTTTAACCTTGTTTAATTCCATTTTAGAGACCACTAATACGCAGGTTGAGCTTGAACGCTCATGGGCAGAAATTGAACAAGACATAAGTGTCCCAAAAAATTGGGAAGCTAGGCAAAGACAACCTAGGAATCAACTTTAACTTTATTTTTCCTACAGTTTTTATCTTCTTTTCATGTCCTTAAACCATCGTTTCTATAGGAGAAGAAGAGGTTTATCACCTGAGATTAATCCTACTGCTGAAATAGGAAGATGAAACATTGTTTTGTCAATCCAACAAAGTACTCTAAGGAGAACTTTGTCTGATTCAACGAGTTCATATTTCTCTCCCTTACCTATCCTTCACAAGATGGAATCTATTGGTGGCTCCAACGGTTTTGGTGGCACTGGAAGTGCTTCTTCATCTCAACCTTCAGCCTCGTTAGTGATTGACAACTTGTATAGCCATCAAATTTTGGTCCAATCATCTACAAATCCCGCCAAGGTCATTAAAAGGTATGGTCTCTTCCAATTTGAGGAAGAGGCTACTACTACTCTGTGGCATGTTTCCTCTCCGCTAAACTTAGCACCTGCCACTCATCCTCTTCCCAAATTCAAAGATCATCTCCCTAAGTTTTTTGGGAATAAAACATTCACTACCAATGAACACTTGGTGGCATTTTCTAATGCCCGTCATAACATAGGAGCCAATGATAACGACACTTGTATGCACTTATTTGTGAATTCCCTTGAAGGGAAGGTTGTGGCCGATTTCTTTGACCTTCCTCCTAAGATTATTTCTACCTGGGAGGAGTTATTCTATTGGTTCAAGTCTACCTATGGGCAATCCAAAATCCCAACCGAGCAGTTACGAGAGTACAATAACATCTTTTATAAGGATGGTGAAACTATCAAGTCTATCAACTTGCGTTTCACCAAATTATATAAGAAAATCCCTAAACTCATTCGTCCTCAGAACCAAGATGCTTTCATGCATTACTATAGTGCTCTACCTTCCCCATACCGTCACAGGCTTGAGGAAAAGGCCATTGATAACCTTGGTTCCACTTTGCATACTTGTTTAGAGTATGAAGAACAACTCGAAAGAACATGTCTTCCTAAGGGAGATTTAGTGAAACAGACAAATATGTCCACCCTCTTACAACTTGTACAAAACATGAATACTCAAATGATATTGTATGAGCGGAAAGGAAACGTTCCCTCTCTTACCTCTGGGGCCTCATCTTCTTCTTCACCACCTTTAAATAATCTTAATGAAAATAACTTTCAACCTAAAGCTATCATGCCTCGTAGTTGGTGTAACTTTTGCGAGGAACACCATGAGGAAAGTACATGTGAAGTAAAGAAGAGTGCCAGAGATAAAATCCTTGGTAAAAGACCTGAAACCACTATTGTTGTACTAGAATTTGCAGATCCAGAGGATGTTATGATAAAAAATACCAGGAATAAATCCTATGCTCCAAAAGGTAAATATGATCCTTCTTGTACTTCTTCAAGCCCAAGATCATCTTCACCAGCTTCTACTATTCAGGTTTCGAAAGCTCCTGGCAGTTAAGGAACTACCTCCCCTCTTCCCTCTTCCAAATAAAAAATTCTCAATCAATTGGATAATATTTGTATCGTCCGCATATCCCTGACAATATAGAGTAATGGAAGGTCTTACCTAGTGATGAGAGCATCTGTGCTTTCATTCAAAATGAACCTTATAAGCCTAAGGAAATTATATCCATGGAAGATAACAAAATTCTTAAGGGCTTGACTCCTCTAGAAAGTTCATTTTCATCGAGTGATGTGGGAAACAAAGAAAAAAATAAAGAAGATGAGTTGAAAAGGAAAGTGGGTGAAACCATTTCCTTGAACAGTGGAACACCCGAGTTTCCAAAGAACGTTAAAATAGGTTCCCAATGTTCTGATGAAGAACAATTAAAGTTCACTAAGTGAATTTCAAGATGTTTTTATTGGTCATATGAGGATCTTCGTGGTTTTGATCCTACTATTATACAACATGCCATCCCTATCAATGAAGGCATAAAACTAGTTAGGAAAAAACAGAGACCCATTAACCATGCACTAGAAGCAACTATTCAAAAGGAGTTGGAAAAACTCTTGAAGGATGGGATAATCTTCCTGTTAAGCATTCTGAGTGGGTTTATAATTTGGTTCTTGTTCGGAAAGAAAAAGGTCATATCAGATTATGTGTTGATTTTTCGAGCATTGAATAGGGCCAGTTTTAAAGACCATTTTCCTCTCCCTAATATGGAAATGATTTTACAGCAAGTTGCAGGGTCACAGATGATGTCCTTACTTGATGGTTTTTCTGGTTACAATCAAATCAAGGTGAAAATGACAGATAAATATAAAACCACTTTTATTACTCGTTGGGGCACTTTCTCTTATGAACGTATGACTTTTGGCTTATCTAATGCAGGTGCTACTTTTCAAAGAGCTATGCAAATAAGTTTTGACGATTTGATCGGTAAAATTATTCAAATTTATCTTGATGAATTGACTGTGTATTCTAAAAACCGATCAGATCATCTCAGTCATCTTAGAACGATTCTCATGCGATGCAAAAAATTTGGCATTTATTTAAATCCTTCTAAGTCTATTTTTGGCATCACCAAGGGAAAGATCATTGGACACATTGTCTCGGATTCAGGAATAAGCATTGATCTCGAAAGGATTGCTACTATCCTAAATATTCCTACTCCTACTTCCAAGAAGGAGGGTTAAGCCTTTATGGGTGTTATTAACTTTGTCCATAGGTTTGTTCCTAATTTTGCTGTAATGGTCAAGCCAATTCATAATATTATTAAGCAAGATCGCTCCTTTTCTTGGATAGATGATGTCAAAAATTCTTTTGTAGGGATCAAGAAGGCAATCAACTCCACACCGGTTTTGGCGAAGCCAGATTTTGAGAAAGAATTTATGATATATATTAATGCCACAGAGGAAGCAGTTTCTACTATCCTCCTGCAAGGTGATGACCAAGGTAATGAAAAACCAGTGGCTTACATGATTCAAATATTTTCAAATGATGAGTTTAAATACTCTTTTATTGAAAAGCATAATTTCGCTCTTGTTAAAGTTGTTGAAATATTTCGCCATTTCATTTTAGGTAATCATACGCTGGTAAAAGTCCCTTTACCTGATGTCAAGTTTTTACTCTCACAGACTTATCTTTCAGGAAAGCTTGCACATTGTCTTGCTAAGATTGAAGAGCATGATCTGACTATCATGACTTCTAAAATGATCAAGGGACATGACTTAGCCCTTCACTTAGCTCAGCATGCTGAAATGAGTGAATAAATTGATGAATATGATAGCTCTCTATCAACACTGTTTTACATTGACAATCAAATCCTTCTTGTGTCTGAACATCCTTGGTATAAATATATTGTATATTAATTGAAAAATCAAAGATGTCCAGATAACTTAGACACTCATCAAAGAAGAAGGATCTGCCTTGAATCTTCTAGATACATCATTATAGGAGACTTTTTGTTTAGAAGATTTGTCAATGGTATGTTACTTCGTTGTGTGAACAATGAGGAAGCACATAAATTGTTGCAAGAGACTCATGGTTCTTCGAATTCTGTTATTCATGTAGGAAGTCACTTTTCTTCTAAAACCATTGCTTTTAATATTATCAAGAAAGGGTATTATAAGACTTCCATATTTCGTGATTCTTATAATTTTTCGAGATCTTGTGACAAGTGCCAGAAGTTCGCTGGGAAAGAATGCCTTTCTACTATGCCTTTACAACCTGTCCTCCCTGAATTTCCTTTTTCAAAATGGGGTTTGGACTTTATTGGTCCTATTAATCCTTCATATTCAGCATGGCAAGTTTTTATCTTGACAACTACAGATTATTTTAAGAAATGGACTGATGTTGTCCCGCTTAAGCATTCATAGTATGAGAAAGTGATTTCCTTTCTTGAAACTAATATTTTTCTAGATTTGGACTTCCTTTAGAAATTATTATAGACAATGGTCCCGCCTTTATTTCTGCTAAGCAAACCCAATTTTTAGCTAAATTGGGGGTTAAAAATTTTACCTCATCAACTTATTATCCCCAAGGAAATGGGCAAGTCAAGTCTACAAACAAGAATCTGGTTAGAATTATCAAAAGGCTCATTGAAGATAAACATCGTCAATGGCATACTCTCCTCACTTATTCCCTTTGGTCAGATCGCACTACCACCAAGGTGAGCATTGGTTGCACTCCTTTCCAACTTGTTTATGGTCAATAAGCCATTCTTCCTACCGAGATGGAACTTTCATCTCTAAGGTTAATGCTACAGGTTGAAGAATTAAATTCTTATGATGTCTCTCAAAGAATGAATGCACTTTTGGCTTTAGAGGAGCAAAGGACGTTTTCCTTGGATAATATAAAGAGAAGACAACATACTGTTAAAATATATTTCGAAAAAAGTGTCAAGGATGTCAAATTTAAAGTCAATGATAAGATACTACTGTGGGATTCATCTCATGCTGATAGAGGAAGGCATTCAAAGTTCCAAAAATTATGGCTGGATCGTTTTAAGATTGATTTTGCCCTGGACGCAAATTATTACATCCTGAAGGACTTACAAGAGCGATTGTTTTCTTATAGCACTAACGGTTCCCACTTAAAACACTACGTGGAACCAACTTAAAATTTTTAACGTTGTATGTAATGTTTTTTGTATTATAGTTTATTTTATTTGCTTCGATTCTACATTTCTTCTGTTGCATTTATGTTATTTCATTTATGCTTATTTCAATTATGTTGTTTCATTTCTGTTACGTCTTTCCTTACCATTTTGTTTTATTTGACTTAATTTTTGTCAAAATAAAATGTTGGATTAGTTTTTCCACAACGACGCTATTATTAAAAGTATTGTTAATCAATAACAATCAAGTTATACATTTGTCATGATGTTCCCATTGGAATCATCATTGAAATTGTTATCTGCTTCAGCTATTGTTTTATAAGATAGTTAGTTTTATCCCTCTTTTGATTTCCTTTTCTTCCATCCATTTCAAGATTCAAAAGAGCATATCAGGAATTTTTTCTCTTTGAAGTCAAGAACACTTTACTATGATTAATTGAATGATTATGCTTATAGGGATAAAATCCCTCATACTTAACACTTTCCATGAGTTATTCCCAATTTCCTGGTCATTTTTCCCTTAAATCCGCTCACTTCCCCCTATTGCATAATGATTTTGATGTATATCATCTTGATCTGATGTTACTGGTCTGTGAAACTAGACATTCTGAGTTCTTAATCTATTGGAAACAAATTTCCTTGTGAAGTCGCCAGTTTGTTGATGATTAAAATCACAACGATGAATTTCGCCTGCAAAGAATTTCTAAAGCTCTATTATTTAATTATGATAACAATATAATACTAGTAGGTGGGACCCCCTTGTAGCCTAGAGGAGCAAGGATAGACATGTTATGCTCATAATTTGCTACTGTTATGATGTTGCATACACAATCCTAGATTTTTTTGATGCAGTCTTGGTTTCATTTGATGTGATAAATGGGTGGTTGAGGCATTATTGCTAAATGTTGCTGGTATTTACTTGCAATACATAACAATTCCATGGGTATGAGGATCATGTTGGTTACAGGTGCTTTGTTATGTATGTTTTAATCTTGATTACTAATTCATACATTTATTACTTATCCATATATATCTATGCAAAAAAAAAATCAATAGAATGGGAACTTGATTAAAACAAAAGGAGAAAACCATTGAAAAGTTCTAAAACTATGGCAAAAGGATTATGTATAGACCTTTGTGACAATGGTGGACCTAGCTATTATACTATGTGTTTGGTTAAAGGACTATGCAATTTTTATTAAAAGTTGAATGGAGGCATATATAGCAATGTTGATATGTGATTATCGTATGGAGTTATGGAAATAGGTTAACGTATAGGTATGATATATCTTAGGTGGCGCACTATGCAATTGATATGATATCAAATCTTTACGATGGATATTGCATTGAATTATGCATTGGTTATAGTTTGATTTTAATGGTGGATGATATGTTAGTGGGATGGCTCGTACATGGAATTGAATAAGGCCAGGTAAGGAAGCGACATGCATTTAATGCACATCACTCCAAACCTCCTTAAGCCCGTCACCCTAGCATTGTTGCATTGTTGCTCTGTTGGTTGTGAAAGCTTCGTGTTTTCAAGATTGGAAGGGGAAAACTCGACCAGTTTGTCATTGAAGTGATTTTATAATAGGTATTTTTCTTAGCTTTCCATCCATGATGGACTCTCTGTATTATGAATCAAATGGCAACTCAAGAATGCACGGGTTTTGTGTTTTCTTGAGTTTTTTGATTGTGTAAATATTGTGTTATGGGCTCTCTGTGATTATTGCGAAATATTGGCATTTGCAAGCAGAGTAATGGGTGTGCATTGGTTATTTATTGGTCATTTTGGTTTTTATAATGGTTCTCTGTGAAATAATAGTGACAATGGTGCAATGAAGCTCTGTGTTTTATGGTTGAAGGGTTTTAACCACCAGGTTGTATTTCAGTGGTTCTCAACTCGTTTCCCTCTATGTCATTTTCATAATCTTTATCCAGTTGCAGAGAAATTGTAGACAATTGGTGTGTTTCTTTTGTTTAAACCCTGAACTATTGTCGATGGCCTGTTCCTTACTGTCTTTTCCCTGAAATCTTTCCAAAAGTCCAATCTTGGTTGGCCCCAAATGTTAATACAGGTCTGTGTATGTATTGAGTGGATATAAGTTGTGAAGAGTTTCCACACACCACTCCTTTAATCCCTACTATAATGATGAATCTATGTGGCCTCACTGTCAATTGTTTTCGAAAGTTGTTCGACCTCCTGGGTGTTGGAAAGAAACATTATCTCTCTGTGTTTTTCGAGTACCCATCACTGTTTAAATTAACCCTCTTTGCAAAAATGTGTTAGTGACATTGGTTTGTGTCTAGATTGGTTAGCTCGATTTGCTTTATTCTCTACTTGGGCATTCACTTATGATTCTATCAAGATCTTGGAGTCATAAGTCGAAGGACTATGTTTGAAAAAAAAAAAGGAGCATGGCTCATTGTTTTTTCATTTTCAAGATTATATTGTGGCATGTGGTTGTTAATCGATGGTAAATGGATATAAGGATATGGAAGACCATTATCTATTTGTGTTTCTTAAAAGACAAGCATATTTTCGTTGCTTCTTTGCATTTAATTTTTAAAAAGAGCTCGACTTGGACTTTGACTTGCCCCTGCCCTCCTTGGGCACCTTCTGGGGTTTGTCAAGTGTTGGGTTATCATTTTAATGATTTTGGAAGTTTAAAGGAACGATATCACCCCTCTTGGTCGAATATTCTTGTGTCCTCTCTGTGATGAATTCATTTGAACAAAGAAGAAAGGAAATATGTGGTTCATACATCCGAGAGTTGTCCTTCTATTCATTTATGGTCTCGATTACTGTGTTTAATCTCAGCATGATCTTGATTGCATTTAAAATGAAGAATACACCTGTGAGTGATTGTTTCACCAATCATGATCATGGTTCTGTCAAAAGTCTAAGAGAATCATGTGTGTCAATTTAGTTCTGTTGGTTTCATACATGACATGGTTTTGTGCATCGTTCCTTTTAAAGGGAAGTCTGTATATATTATTTCACACAGAGAGCAAGCTCGGGGTTCCATTTTGTTTTTGGAGTTGACTGTTGTTGTCGATTCAATATTGGGTCAATGATATGAGTGAAGACCTGTGTATGATTGGTTCACCAAACATTCTATTAAGTCTGTCCATGATTTTAAAAGTCACCTGTGTATATTTAAATCGGGCTCGTTTGTTGATTAGAGGACAATGACGGTTTATTGTTTATCTGGGTGTATTATTGTTTCATTACCAAAGATAAATGATGGGCATAGATGACAGGGATCACTATGCATATTTGGTTTATTTTAAAAAAGGGAAAGAGATCAACATTAGAGCATGAAATCCTGATTGAATTGGAAATGTTTGCATAAGTTATAATACACAGATTGTTATAAATTGAAGATTTCTGGGAAATTAAATTGTTATTGAGACAACAAGGAGTTTGTATTCAATTGAGGAACAATGAATGTTTTGGTCTTGGAAGTGGATGCTTTTTGGATTAAATTTGAAATTGAGTTATGATAGTTGATTGATTTAATTTATTTTATGAACAATATCCATCTAATTCCCTTTCATTTTCTCACTTTTTCGCTCATTAAAAATACCATCATGACCCAAATTCATTGTGCACGCCATGTTCACTAAAATTAAATTAAAACTCTGTATGACAATGATAAAAAAATAACACAGAGATAGATGACAACTGATATGTTTTGGTTATTGTTGCACAATCAATTGTTTAATGAATTGTCGAGCAGTAATCGTGTTCTTACTCCCGGTCATGATATCACTTTTTCTCTCGATACATTCCTCTTAGATACCCCTGAACCCTACTTCATCCCCTTCTCATTCACAATTATTAAATGAATTTTATGGATTGGATTGCATGGGTCTGATGTGATTGTTAAGCCAAACTTTGTTTCATATTAAGAGAATGTCATGTATGGTTTGTTTAAGATCTAGTTGCTAATAATTGTTGCATATAGAATGACATTTTTCAGTAGAGGAAGTCATGGCCGAAATAATAGGGGAAGAGGAAACTGGAACATAAGGCCTATAAGGCCAAGATTCTCAATACATTTCGATGTTGATTCTCAACAGTTAAACCAACTCTTTCAAGATGGATTTTTCAATTGGATTGGAGAGGGGATGGCCCAGCCTAGGCCAGAGAGGCCTCCCTTCCAACCCTAGCATGTCCTTGGTATCCTTGTGGCCCCTCGTGTTTCTTTGCAACCTGATGTTCTCGAGAATGACGAATGGAAGGAGATTGTTCACCCAGAAGTCTCCCAACATTGTGGCTGGCCAAATTTGTCTTTACCTCCTCCTCCTCCTCCTCCACCTATTAACCCAAATGTTCAGATTTCCCCTTCACACTCACCTTTACAATCCTCCCACACAAGCTAAAGACTCAAAACCGAAGCCCACCTTATGCATGACAAATGAAAAGATGTTGCTACCCCCTCCTCTCCTTCAAGTGACTCAGCCAAGTCAGTATCATCCTGTATGCACTTGAGAGATGATTGTTCCCATGTCATCAGTGAGATCAAGCCTCAAGGTTCTACCCAACCCAAGGATAATTCAGGGAAGTCAAAAGGGGATAGAAAAAACAAAGGAAAAATTGCCTCTCAAAGCGGCAAATACAGTTTTTTATTATGTTTTATTATTGATTTATTGGGGACAGTGGACTGTTGAAAATTTTGGACAACAAACTATTTTTGGATATTGTGGATATTTACATGTTTTGATATAATTTGAAATATCAATGATATTTAAATTTCAAATTGTGGAAATTATTACGGGAGCCACAAGGAGGGATGTGTTTGATTGATTGTCTATTATGTTTATTTTTGTTAAGAAATTAAAGGGAGTCACAAGGGGTCCCACCTACTAGTTATTATTTAATAAAATACCATTTATTATTATTATTATTAATTCTTCCCCTAAACTAAAATTTAGTTGATTTTAGTTAACTTGACCAAACTACTTCAACTAATTTGGAATGCATAAAAGCAAAAGGAGAAGGAAGAAGAAGAGGAGAATAGAAGGAGAAAGCACACTAAGTTTTTCTCTTAAGTTTTATTGAGATAGTTCAGTTTTCATTCATTCTTCAATTCATTAAAATCCTAATTCTCTTTTATGACAACATGGTCCTATTGTAGACAACAAGGTTCAAAGCTGAATCATATCATTCAGATGCTTATTTTCAGAGGTGTTGATCTATCTTTGATAGTCTGTGTAGACTTGTCTGTTTATGAATTAAATTTCATGATTGATAAAAGATATTGTGCAGAGCCAAGTGTGAAGCAGTCTGTGGCAAGATGATCTAGATTTTAAAGTTCAATTTTTACTTCTTGTCAGAGTCCTTTTGTATGGTTTTCATTGTGGATATCTAAGTTTGACCTTTGTCCATAACCCCATAGGGTTTTTGTAAAGAGAACGATTCTTTTGATTTCTTGGAATGAAATAAAGTGATTGCTATTCTGTCTCATTTGTGTTAATATGTGACTTGGTATTTTTTCTTTTGATCTCCACATTTACTTTTGCAATCTGACATATTCAGAAAATTGTATAAAAATGTTATATTTTGCAACAATATTTTATTTTAAAAAAATCATCCTAATCCCTTGTAATTAATACTTGTGGATTAGGAAACACTTTTTGAGGCTATAAACATAGGGTAACATTCCCGAATATCTTTCCTTAGCCAAGCAAGATTCAAAAATGCTTGAGTAAGATAAATTCATATATTTTACTCAACAAAGCTCTTTTCAAACTTTCTAAATATGAAAAGATCATCGAGTGACCTTGCTCCTTTCACACTCGTTAATTGGTCCAGAAACAATATCTATTTGGCATAAGTTTAACCCTTTTTTCGGCCAATAGATTATCTAGGAAAAAGGTATGCCTCGAGAGACATGTCTTGCTGGGAGAGTTCTCCTAAGTTATATTTTTTTACTTTTTCGGGCTAAGGGGACTAAACTTAGAAAAAGGTTGCGAGTCCATAATTAAGCTCTTTTCAAACTCCTTAAAATTGAAAAGATAGCCAAGTGATATTGTCTCAGTCAAAGTCATTAAAATGGTATTGAAGAGACTTCCTTTTGGTATAATTTTAACCCTTTTCTGAATCGACTGGACTAATTATGATAAAGGAACACTCTGGAGTATTCTT
>JASDQU010735772.1:210776-247177 GCA_032191745.1 Picea mariana | reverse complement strand
GGGTTTTCTTCCCCTAGAGGGTTTCCCAGGATAAATGCTGTGTACATTGTGGATGTGTATTTCTTAGTGATCTTGTGGTTATTATGCTCTTATATTTATGAAATGCAAAGAACTATAATATCAGCATAAAACATTAACAAATCCTATGTTGTATGATGCTGGTATCATAGGCTTTCAAATCTTCATAGCCCCAGGCAAAGACATCCGAATATTCTTTGAACAACTCAATGTATTTGAGTTTTTGCTCTGGGGGTAAAGATTTAGACAGTTTGACCATTCTGGGTTTCTCTTCAGTCCCTATATTACATTCTTCTACCTCTTGTCCATGTGCTTCAATTTTGGGTTTCTTTGCTACATCGTTATAGTCAAACAAGTCTTCTAAAGAAACAAGACCTCTAGGCAAAACATTGCTCTTCAACTGTAAAAGCTCAGTGTCCATTTCATCATCACCTAAATCTCCTGAATCTATGGTATTTACACTATCAAATTCGAAATCAGAATTATTTACATTTTCATCTTCACTTTCTAAATCTATATTTGTACATTCAAAATCATTTTTGCATTGCAGAAAATCTTCGATCTGATCGTCATTGCCAAACACCTGCCAGTACCTGATATTGTCGGGAACGGTTGGTCTACATTTCACCTCAATAGTATATGGGCGAGTCGAGCGGAAAGGAATCTTACAGGTGGCTACTGACATAGCCAATCCGTCGGCCAGAATATTCTGTCCCCTCGGCATTACCTGCAAGTCAACTTCAGTAAAACACCTCAAGGCATCGAGAACAACATTCCTATAAGCTCTAAGACGTGGGTGTTTAGCAGCGTACTCACCTTTGATTTGTTTGATTATCAATTTAGAGTCACCTCTTACCATTATCTGCTTAGCACCAACTTTTTTCAAAAGCTTCAGACCGAGCATCAAAGCTTCATACTCAGCAACATTGTTGGTACATTGGAAATTTAATTTGTAAGAATGGTTTTCTGAATACCTGTTTCTGTGATTATGAAGCCATACTCCTGCTCCTACTCCTTCTTTGCTCACAGCGCCATCAAAATCCATGCTCCAGAAATCAGCGGGTAACTCTTCATTTATCACATTCTTCATCCTTGCTACCTCAATTATTTCATGGTCGTCATCTTGACCAGATGTGTCTTCCATAAGCTGAGTATCTTGCTCTTCCGTGTCTCCATCATTGTACAAGATAAATGAATCTAGATCGGAATGCGCAGAGTAAAGTGGATAATTGTGTGGTTTTTCTTGGCTACCGACCATGTACTTCATCAAAGTTTCTCTGTACAGCCTCCTCTGTTGCCCAAACACTGGGATAGTGGCATAAGACATATCCAGCTGCAGGGTTCCTTTCAACTTCGCCCCCCAAGACCGGGATAACAACATTCCATACTTCGGAGGGATGTCTGCAACCACCACATCCATTACCATGCTCTTCGTGGGAATCTGAACCAAGGTGATGCATAGGTCTTTGATCAAACCGATACATTTAACTTTGCTGGAGTCAAATGAGTGTAAATCCTTGTATAGTCTGGTGACCACCAGTCCCAGTTTTTCCATTACTTCTTTAGGCATCAGATTGTGGGAGGCACCCGAATCCAGCATAGCGTTATGCAAGATCAAGTCGTGTATGTTTAGACTGATGTAAAAAGGAGCAACCTCACCAGTATCATCCCGACCATCTACTTCAGGTCCGAAAAGAAGTTCTGGATGATCATCAGTCAGGTTCACAGTGTCTGAATGATTTACTGATCCAATGGTTAAGGCCTTTGTGCCTATGTCTGGTTCAATGGCTAGTCCTTTAATTACCTGTGAACGATACTCGTCTCTGTTCATCAGCTCTGTAAGTGGGATGGGAATTTTTATTTTGGCCAATTCCCCCTCCAGGCTAAAGGGTGTGAGAGCTCTGCCTTGGTTCATCAGTTCTGGTTTGTCCACCATATTCTTCTGCTCAGAAGTAATTAATGGATTAATAGGTGAAACCTCAGGTTGTGATGGCCTTTTCAGGATGGTGATGTTTTTCTTCATGGGAGTGTCGGCCTTACTCTTCTCAGGGATCTTCTCAGCATAAGTCTTTTCAGCAGTAGTCTTCTCAGAAGTCTTCTCAGCAGATGGCTCAGGGGTCTTCTTGGTCTCGACTCCCTTCTATGTTTCAATCGTCTTTTTTGGGGAAGTCCCTTCTGTCTTCTTGCTCCGTAGATTGTACTGCCGGTGTACCTCCAAAATGCCATTTTCGAAGGCTTGTTGTTCTACATCTTCGGCTTCTTCACTTACCTTTGTTTGATTTAGAAGAAAGAGTTCTTATTCTTCTTGGGTCAGGAAAATAGCTTTGTTGTTGTGAATGCCCATGAGATTGATGTGAGTGTCCTCCAATTCCTCGATCACTCCCTCTCCCTCATTAGCATAATTCTCTTGCAGTGGAGGTCTGATCTGTTGATCAGGACCTCTCTGATCCCTTTGATCCCTAGGATCCCTCTATCTTATTTGAGGAGGGTTTCTCCTAAAGTTAGGATTCTAAACCTGAGGAGCAGGTAGGTTGTCTCTGGGAGGATTTATATCTGACACAGTGAGTCTTTCGAACATTCTTTCCATTGCTCGGGTAAATGAATCTAAGGTGGAATCAGAGGATGACGTGGAAGGTTCTTTTTTGATAGTGACTCTCCTTTCTAACCTCTGACGTGCCCTTTTTGCCAATAGATTGGCCTCCACACTTATAGCACTTTTCTGCATGTCTCCCAAGGTGGTAGAATTCCTTTCTCTTAGTTGGTATGACATATCGGCATTGAAACCGTCAGGGAATTTTATCAACGCCAGGCCCTATGGAGGTTTGATTTCGGCTGGAATTACGTTGTACAGGTTATTAAAATGGGTGCAATAATCTTGTACCGTCTCACCTTGATTTCTTCTTATATTCTCGTATTCTGACAATATCTGGAGAGGGTTTTTCTTTACCTCCCATCTGTCAAGAAAACTCCTTTGGAAAGCAACAAGGTCAGGGATGGAGGCGGCAGGTAATGCTTTGAACCATTTCTTGACGTCACCTGTCAAACTCTGGGCAAACAATCGCATTTGAACGTCAACCTCATCAACTTCTTACAGGTCAAAATAGTCATTCATTTTGTCAACATGTTGTTGGGAATTTAAAGGTCCTGTTGCATCGAACTGTGGAAGTCTAGTTTGATAGTCTTGGGGCATGGCATGTAGTGGCGTAGCCAACACCAGAGGAGCATATCGAGTTTCCATGATGAGTGGAGGAGGTGGGACAACAATCTGGGTAGTCGACAAGGTAGAGAATGAAGACGAGGATGAGGATGGACTGGATAGTACTGAGGGAGTGGTTTGTAGTTTACTCGTGGGAGACTGAACTTCGGGGGTTCGGGGTTGCAACAAAGTTGGGTCAAAGACGACCCCAGTCACAAAACTGTGGATCGTGTTCTAACCAGGCTTTGCTGTGGAAAAGTATCGAGATCAGGGTTTTGAGAGGCAATAGACTCCTCTAAAAAGGAAGGAGACTTATGAAGGGGAATATGACTCACTGAACCGACAACTAAGGTCTTTCGCCTGAGCAACTGTTCGGGGTTATCTATCACTATCACGGGTTCTGGGTTTGGATGAGATCGAGTATGAACTTTTGTGGAAGCCAGAACTCTTTTTGGTTATATATATATATATATATATATATTAATTTTTGCAAGTCTAAAAATAATATGTACAAAGTTTAATCAACCTCTAAACATTACTTTCTTCTCAAAATTTAACGTTCTTTTTAGGGGAAAGAAACGTGAAATTATCAATTTTTAGTTCCTCCCCAGTGGAGTCGCCATTATGTTAGCACTTGGTAAATTTCCTAGAGGTTGAAACAGAAGAAATATACTAAGGTAACTTTATCCAACCACTTTTAAAGCTGGGATCTAGCCCTTCCAGCTTCAGAGAGGGATCTCTCTATATGATTTAGCTTTGTTTTTAATTTATATGTTAGGCTAGGTAAAGAAATAGATAGATTTTGTTGTAAAAGTGTTTTTGAATTGGTTGAGACAATCTACACATCCATTGGGCTATGGGGTCTGTGTTAATTAAATATGAAATACAAACAAAAACGTGAAGGAAGACTTCCACAGGGCGAGATAATATACTCACTGGATCTTTTAGTAGCTTAAATGATGGACAGAAGAAAAGATGAGAAAGATAAATTCAACTAAGAAGCAGTTAAGAATTTCTTAATCAAAAACATCAGAAGATAAACATTAAAATCTTTTAGAATCGGAAAATAGGGTATCAGAGATAAATCTTGCAACATACGTTACTCTTAAAGATTAGTTTCAGAAAAAAATATGATCACAAAGCAAGAAAACATTCAACTTAGAGAATAAACATCACCAGTGAATACACGCAAGAATCCTGTAAAAGCGCCTCCTCTTTATTAATGGTAGATTTCTTAAAAAGTAGTACAGTCTGAAATAGCGTTAGGGTGTGAAGATCAACAACCCCCAATACTTCGAAAGGTGAAGTATTTATAACTCAAATTACAAACGTTCCTATCATAACTGATCAGGACGTGCTAATTCTATTACTAGCCTAACTGATTTAACTAATCAAATTGCTTGATGACTTGGTGCAACTGCACTTGAAATTTCTGGGTAGACCGTTGATGAAGCCTTTACACGACCTCATCTGACTGGACAGGTGACTGGACATGAACAACTCATCTGCTAGTCGAGCAGATCACACAGTTCCTCCCATCTGATATGACTAAGCACAGTGACTTTGAGCAGTCTCCGATACACTTCGTCCATTTCCATATACTTAGCGAATGTGGGCTTAGTGAGGAATATGTATCGAATCTCATGTTGGATGCTGATGTCCAACTGAAGAGCGTCCAGGAATGCTTTGCTGGTGATGCTCCCTTGTATGTCAGTAAACTTTGAACTGTCCTTAGACACTTCAGACAGTCTCTTTTTGTAATCTGGGAGTGTCATCAGTTTATCATTAATAACCTTTAGACCGGGGAGGCCTTTATTTTGGACAGCCTCGATCTTGCTGAAGAATTTCTGTACCCCCTGGTCCATGATCTGAACCTTTTCCTCCAGTTGAAGCATTAATCCTCTTTTGGTCAAAACTCTTTTGACCTCAAGGATGGTCTCTGTTCCGTCTTCTATCTTTAGCTCTTCTAGCTCTTCTCTGGTCTTAGAATTGAGGAATTTGATGATATCATTTGCCTGAGTTGGTCTATCTACCAATTCTACTTTGATTTTATCAATGGCTTGTTTTCTCCTCTGGACCAACTCATTCTGCTCGAAGATAATTTGGATCATGGGCCATATCTCATTTATGTACTTTGTGATGTTTGTCCATACATTCTCTTTGACCTCAGCCAAAGTCTTCCCCGCCACTGTTTGCTTCGGGAGCTGCTGTAACTCCTTCCTGAGCTGCTCAATTACCTGTTTTTCTTTGGATAGGCTGGTTTGGAAGGAAGTCTTAAGTTCTTGGAGGTTCTCAACTTCCTTTTTAAGCTTGCTGATCTCTGTCTCTTGCAGGTTCATCTTTTCCATGGATTTGGCGAGGTCAGCTGTCCCTTCTTGTGATGTCACTGGAGTTGTAGATGGGATTGATGTCACTGTTGCTGTGCTTGCTCTTAAGATAGGAATGGCACTCAATGGAATGACTTCCATTGGCTTCATCTACTCCTTCTCTTTTAGTAATCTCTCCATCTCAGCCTCCATCTTTTTGAGCTGGGCATTCTGCTCCATGAGCAGCTTGAGCATTTCATCCTTTTCGCCTTCCTTCTCTGCTATCTCCTTCGCCTGTGAGTCCTCTGTGGGTGGGAGTTTCAGTTGTTTCCTTAAAGCGGCGGGGGAAAAGTCATCTTCTGATACAACTCTGTTAGGATTTCAAGGTTGAAAGGAGACACAGAGTCGGCATGGGGAATTTGCATCATCTGGTCGATGTCTTGGGGCGTAATGAGGAACAAAGTGTCTCTGGATGAGGATACGATGGTTCTCTGTTCGGGAATATAGTGAGCTTGGCATTTAAGCGCAAACTCGGGAAAATGGTGGATTTGGGGAAAGAGGTAAAGGGGGAAATTGGACTCCTAGAGTCCAATTTCATCGCTCTGGTCCAGGAAAACTTCCCTGAGCCATGACTGGAGGTCCGAAAAGTCGAAATCACATTTGGTATCTGCGATCAATCTATCTTTGTCGACCAACGGGATTTTGTCCAGGTCGACAGGAAGGCAGGAGAAAAGGATTCTCCTCTCCTTCTGTTTGTCTTGGCTTTGACACCATCTCTGCAACAGCACCTGCAATAAACACGAAGTTAGTGGGGTCGACTGACTATGGATGAAGGTGACAGAAATGCAATGGAGGAGTAAGAGGTAATTTTTCTGGTGCGATGGATGAATAGTGAATGAAGGGGAAAACGGTAGTTTTATTTAAAAAATGGGGTCGGTTGGATGCGGGAGACGAGTCAGCATGATAATGGGTATGTTATCCAGTAATAAATGGACAACGGGCCACTTGGGGTGAGATGGCAGGTGACGTTGGCCATAACATACAGACGGGTGACGTGGCTGCTAGGGTTTGGAGGTGACTGGAGTGAAAGTCGCAAAAAGGGGCTGGTCATGAGTGAAAAGGGGTAGGGGGCTGACAACAGTTATGGGATGTGACATAAATCGGGAGCAAGTGGAACAAGTGGAAGATGACGTCCATGAGTGACGGGGGCTGTCAGATGGCAGATAGGGATGGGACTTCGGGACCAATAGGTTGACGCCACATATGACAAAGGGCTCGCTAGAGAGAAAGACCATTTCGGACCCCCCCCTCGGTTAAAAGCAGAACATCAGGGGGAGTCCGAAATCCAATTAAGACCGTTGATCTACACGCCCTTTTCCTGGCCGCAGATCTTAGCACGCCATTTATCATTCATTTCGGACCCCCCCCGTCCATTAAAGGCAGAACGGACGGGGGGGGTCCGGAATCCAATCTGGATTGTTGATCTAAGCGCTCGTCTCTGGGCCGTCCAGATGTGCGCCAATCTTATTACCAATTCCGGACCCCCCCCCCCTCTGTTAAAAGCAGAACGGTCGGGGGGTCCGGAATGCTCTGTGTACCGTAGATCTGAGCGCCGCGATCAGGACCGTTGAAATGTGCAGGAAGCATAAACTGGGGCGCGGAGAACATATGCGCCGGGGAAACTTAGGATAAAAGCGTTTTTATGGGTTTTTTCCCAAATTTTTCAAATAGACACTATCAAGGGGGTTCGACCAACTATCTTTTAAGCATTTGGAACATGGTGCAATTTTGACATCAAGCTGGTTTTATTGGAATGGAACAATAAAGCAACTAACCTATGTTCTAACCTAGTTTCCTATGACAATTAACCCAGATTAAACTGTTGGGTTAAGAAATTACTCTACCCTAGGGCTATCTGACCAGGATTAGACAGTCTGGTCAGATTTATTCACTAATCTAACCTAGACACTTTAGCTAAGATTAAACTTTTTAGCCAAATCATTCACTACCCTATCAACATCAAAATTTAAGAAGAACTTGGCCATGCTTGAAAGGTATGGCCAAGTTACTATTATTGCATGGGGCTTTTATTTCAATTCTTTTATGCCCTCTTTTTTTTTTTTCTTTTTTCTTTTTTCTTTTTCCTTTTTCTTTTCCTTTTTCTTCTTTTTTCTTTTTCTTTTTCTTTTCTTTTCTTTTTCTTTTTTCAAATTATTTGCAGAATGAAAAATCATTTGTCAACAAAAACACTAGAGACAGATAATATCCCAGTCACCAGTTGATTCCCATAAATTATGGGGTGATAACACCCTCCACTCCTATTTATACTAAAAAGAAGCATCTAGAGGAAGATTTTTCTAGAAGAGGAAGCTTCTATTAGGTCTTCTTACATCCGCCTTATTCTATTTTATTGAAAGGCCTTATTAATATTGACCATTATTACATCCAAATATATTGTTCTACCTATGTGCGGGTTAGGACCCTAACACATATTCTACATCAATTTGTGTAATAGGACTTTATCCTTTAACCATGTGTACTTGGTCATATCCAAGGCCAGATTTGTTCGAGGGATATCTTTGTAGACTGAGAATTTTATCAAGGGCTTCAGTTCCTTTCTTGAATTTTTCAACAGTCTTTAGTTAATCCTTGAGTCCAACAACTTCTTGTTTTAAATTCTTGGCTTCTTCCATGTTAATGGCTGCTTGTTGTCTTGAACTGTGTAGCTCCTCTTGTGAGGACATTAGTTGTCTTTTTAAGGTCTGATTTTCTTCCTCACTTTATCGCTGTTTTTTTTGAGCTCTTCGACCTTTTGTTGCTCCTTATTAAGAGATTGTTCCAAGGATTCAAATCTCTCTTGATCCAGTTGGACTTGGATTCTAAAGTCAACTATGATTTTCTCAAGTTCTTTCTTCTTTGAACCTTGTTTCCTCCTTTGCTCCATCATGATATCCTCTAGTTGTTTACACCTTTGTTTATATTTTCTCAGTTCATCCAAAGCACACTCAAGCTCAACTTCAATATTGACTTCTGCTTCAATGTCTGAGTCTTTTTCAAAAGAATATTCATCACTAGAATTGTTGTAGACTGAACTTTGTTTTGATTAAAATGCTTCATTTGACTTCTCATTTGAGTAGAGGTCTTTTATCTTGTCCCAAAGTTCCTTTGCAGTTACATTCACCTATCTTCTCTTTGACATCATCAGGTAATCCATCAAGGGTTGTATTCTTTGCCATTGAGTTACTTTTCTTTGCTTTATTTTGAGCTAGAGTCCTTACTCTGTTTGGTGGGAAGTAATCAATGATCATTGAATTCCATACTTCAAGTCCCAATGCCTTTAGATGACTTTCCATTCTTATACTCCAAAATATGTATTCTTCTTTTCTAGCTATTGGAGTTCCATTCACAGTGTAAATATTTTTTCCATCCATGTGTGCTTAATTTGATCTTCCTTTTAGTTTGTTAGACTGTTCTTAAAGGAACCTTGCTCTGATACCAATTGATGGAATATCGAGCAATACTGAGGGGGGGGGGTGAATCAATATTGTCTACTTTTTTCTTTTTAATTTGATCAATATTAAGCACACACATTAATTATTCAATTAAGCAATATATGATGAACAACAAACCATTATGAACACATGATTTTATCATGGAACCTAACAAGAAAAACCACCAACTCTTTTCTCATTAATAAAATGTTCTTTTACAAAATTGTTTTCAAGCTACAACTTGATTGAGAGACTGTCCCCAATTTTCTTCAGCTATGACTGAAGGGATGCTTCCACACCCCATTTACCAGCTACAACTAGAAGGAGGATACGACCCCATAGTTTATCAACTACCAATGAAAAAATGCTTTGACACCCTATTTACCAACTACAACTGGAAGGAGTCTACGACCCCCTATTTATTCAACTACAACTAACAAGGAAGCACCTACTCCCTTGCAGGATCCAACCTGACCTTGCACCACCCAACCACCCTTAATTTCATAATCCAATTCAATCTCTGCTGCGCTTCATTGAATTTGATTCATGTAGCCATTAACACAAGTCCTATCAGATTTGACTTTTTTTTGACTTCGACTTGTTTTCCCTTGCTCCACCCTTCCTCCATTTATGCATGTTATAACACTTATAACTCTTTTATTGTACCCTGTTCAAGGTGTTGATAAACAAACAAAGATACTATCAATTCTTCAAGTCTTCTTAGAATCATTAACTGTTGTACTTTTTACTTGTCTGCTGCAACCTCTACTTGTATGGTCTTTCGGTTATCTGCAATCAAACTTCATCTCTTACTCTCTGGCTTCTGTCATTTAATCTTCAATGAATTTGCTGCACTCCAATAAAGGTATTCTATATCAAATACTAGATTTCATAACTGTTTCTCTGTCTTCTTCTGTTCTTTATCTTCAATAAGACATTGACATGCCCATTAGAACCAACAATTCTTCTTCTTGAACTCTGCTTCTGTTTTGATCTTCTTATCTGAACTAAAGAGACACCTTCTTCTCACCACTCTTTCTCATTTATATATTCTTCCAACTTGTGTGAGCTATGAAACATTGTGTCCTTTGTTTGGACCATCACACCCCTTCATTTAACAATAATCCCGTTTGTTTTTATTTATCCAAATATTATCGAGAAGCCCTTTCAATTTAAAGAAAATGTTTTTCATTAATTGATCATAGATATGGATCGATTTCATTTAACTTAATTCCAAATCTCTGCAAATACTGCATAAATTGAGTTTTGTTGAGGCGCTTCCTTCAAACCATTTACATATGACCGACATCGCAAAACCACAGGCTTATCAACTTAAGCGATTAATTATCTTTTACCTTTATTTCTCTTATTCCATATGACCACAGGTGGTGACCAGGTGCTAGGCCAAGCGAGTGCTTGATCACTTATCAAAATCAAGGGTCACGTTTTAATCTCCCAATGAGATGGATGACTGTTGGTACTTTAGGACTTCGTCCTTCGCGACTTCCAGCCTCTTTAAAAATATCCCGAATAAAATACGCGTGTCCATAATATTCAACGATTTAGAATGCTCTGTGAAGTAGATGGACAGATAGCATTAACTTCGGGTTTCGACACTTCGGGTGATTTCTCCTTCACAATCTTCCAGAGTTCATTTCGCCGAAGTAGATCGAACGGTTGGAGTTTATTTGCACGATGAATGATTCTCATTCATTTCAGAGCTTCGGGACTTCGGGCATTAGGGAATTTGTTGGTGGTGAAACTCCAGAAGTAAAAACACCTGGAGTGGCGTAACTTGCTTACGCCACTTGTTGACGTGGCACAGGCCGAGTGACTGCCACGTGTCACTCAAATTCATGATTTACACGTACCTGAAATGTCGAAATCATCTTGACACCTGTCATTATATGATTGTGCCACGTGTCCTGGATGACGTGGTTTGCTGACGTAGATCTCCCGATGTGGTACATATTCTTCTCCTTTATCTAATGGTTGTCCTAACTCCCGAAACGTATCTCAGATTGATGGTTGAGAGTGACTTTGGAACTTCGGCCTTGGGGTGAACTCATATGTTCTGAATCCTTTTTTCTCCGAAGTGGTTAGCACTGAATTTGACCACTATTCTGATCCAATGACCATCATGTATTGTACATATCTGATGGTCCTCATTTACTTCGAGACTTCGGGTTTCATCCTTTTTCATTTCTTATCCTATCCTTTCACTTTATAGATCGGACGGTCAATATCACTCCCTAAATATTTCTCAGATCGGACAACTCATGTTCTCTTCGGGACTTCGGCCTTCAGGTATTCGGGATCTCATCCCTTTTCTGCCAAAGTGGTCATCACCGAAGTTGACCATTGTTGATCTAACGGTTCCTCTTTTCTATTACATATCAATGACTAATGCTTAATTCTAGATCAAATCTTGATCTAACAACTGAGAAACATTCCGAAGCACTTTTCTTCAGATCTGATGGTCCTTCTTTAACCCAAAAAAGATTAACTCAATCCAATGGCTATCAAGAATTTGGGTATTCGGGATCTCAACCATTTTTCCTTGCTTATCCTATCCTTCCACTCAACTTGATCCATCGGTCAAGAATGCTCCCAGAGTAGATCAACGATCATGGATGATTGCGGGGTCCCAACGAACATGACGTTTAAAAATGGAAAAATTGCTCGTTGGTATTGGAACTGATGCCAACCATATATCTATTTGGCGGGTGACGATCGACGGTCTAGACTAATTATGGGATTAGATTTAATGCGTTGTTTAATTCTCCCTTCATGCTCCGCAATAAATCCCCGCCCTTTATCCGCGCTTGCATATCCGACAGTCACAACTTGATCTGATCATTAACCAATCCTCCAATGGTCCTTAAGCCCACGATCATTCATATGAATGATGTGCAATGTATATATATATAAAATATATTTCCAATGAACGACCGAGATCCTTTGTCACCAGTTCGACAGTTATTGTTGCTTTGACCAAAAGGTAGGGGGCCTGACAGGTCGTCTCAGGCTCTAGGCTGGTGAGCTTCTCGAGGATTCCAAGCACCTAGAGCCCCCACCATACCCTTGCATTACACATCGATAAACTATGGAGAGTGTTGTGTATATAAACCTACATAAGATTTTTCTGATTTCTAATGTGGGATAAATCCCGTTACATGAGATGATCAACACCGTCAATTTCTTGATTGGACGACTGCTAAAGCTTCTCACCTTTTCCTATGCATCAATCAACTTCTCAGTCTTTCCATCGATCCCAATGAAATTTCTACAATGCAATCTTCCTTCTAATATTTGATTAATGTCCAACATTTTCATTCTCTGCATACTGTTTTGACATTTTCTGCATACTTTTATATTGTTTGACATCAATGACAACACATTAATGACACTATGTCCAACATTTGTTCCTCTGAAGATTTCTACCTACCAGTAATTGTTTTCATTCATTTTCAGGGATTGACTCCATGCCCAATGGTCCTTTTCCTCTTGCTTAACCAAACCTCATTTTCGACCCTATCCTCGTTAATGATCTATCCATTGTATTGATTAGATAGGTTGTCATTCTTGACTGAGCTATAAATAGAGTTCCCTCTCTGGGTTGGAAGGGCTAGCTTCCAGCCTGTAAGTTGGTTTGTGGTTAGCTCTGTGACTTGCCTCCACAACCAAGGAAATTTATGGAGTGATAACACTTTCCTCTGTCACTTTGTGTTAGTTTTCTTTGATGATATTCTCATCTATAGTAAAACATGGCCATCCCATCTCACCCATGTAGATCAAGTTCTCCATCTCCTCTACAAGCTCAAACTTTTCCTCAAACAATTTAAATGTGCTTTTGGCGTCTTTAAAGTTGAGTACCCGGGTCATATTGTTGGCAAGGATGGTGTAAGGGTGGATCCTAAGAAAATTGAAGTTGTGCAGGCCTTGCCCTAAAAATCTTATCAATCTACATGGTTTCTGGGTTTAATGGGATATAATCGCAAGTTTGTTCAAAATTATGGGAAAATTGTGACCCCCCTTACAACTCTCCTTAAAAATAATGCCTTCAGTTGGACTCCAACAACAGACCAATCCTTCCAATCCTTGAAGGAAGCTATGTGCACTACTCCTGTACTGGCCCTACCTAATTTCAATAATACCTTTGTTCTGGAATGTGATGCATCGAGGAGAGGAATTGGGGCAGTCCTCATGCAAGATGGATGCCCTTTGGCTTTCACTGGTAAACAATTTTCAGAGCAACATTTGGGCCAATAAATCTATGAAAAATAAATGATGGCTATTTTGCATGCATTGGATCTATGGCACCCTTATATATTGGGACAATGCTTCCAAATTAAAATGGACCATCAAAGCCTAAAGTAATTCCTGAAACATCACATTTCATCCCTAGAGAAACAAAAATGGGTTACCAAATTGTTTGGATATGATTATGAGATCATTTATGAAAAGAGTAAAGAAAATGTGGTGGTTGATGCTCTTTCCAAGAAATATGAAGAAGAAGGGTCCCTCTTTTCTCTCTCATTCATTGTCGCCGATTGGATTCAGGTTGTTCGTTAGGAATGGTTGCATGACCCTGAAATATCCATCATCATCCAAAAACTACAACATGATCCCCAATCTGCTCCAGGGTACTCTTGGCACAATGAAGAGTCTTGCTATAAAGGTCGCCTATATTTAAGAAAATGGTCGACCCTTGAATCCAAGGTGCTCTTTGAGTTTCATGCTTCTCCTACTGTAGTGCATTCATGTTTTAGAAAAACTTATGGATGGGTCAAACACTCTATCTTCTATGATGGTATGAAACAGGACGTCTGCACCTTTGTGGAAGAATGTGATATATGTCAATGCAATAAAGGAAAGACTATAAAAACTCCTGACACACTCCAACCGCTTCCAATTCCACCTACTATTTGGATGGATATTTATATGGATTTCATTGCGGGATTACCCAAATTAGGAAATAAGTCAGTCATCATGGTGGTAGTGGATCGTCTATCCAAATATGTTCATTTTTGTGCTCTTCAACACCCATTCACAACATCTACAGTGGCTAAAATTTTTATGGATAATTTCTTCAAACTTCATGGAATGCCTCATTATTTTGTTTCTGATCATGATCCAACTTTTACCAACAATTTTTGGAAAGAATTATTTAGGCTCTAGAAAACACAATTGCAGCTTAGTACAACCCATCATCCCCAAACGAATGGCCAAATAGAAGTGGTAAACAAGTTTCTAGAAACATGTTTTAGGTGCTTTGCATCTGACCAACAACATCAGTGGGTTCATTGGTTACCCTTACCTGAATGGTGGTACAACACCTCTTACCATACAACCACTCGCATGACTCCCATTGAAGTAGTCTATGGAAAAAATACACCATCAGTTATCCCATACATGCCAGGGATCTCCAAGGTTCATAAGGTTGAACTCAATCTTACATCCCGCATGACCATTCTCCGTATTCTCAAAGAAAATTTGGTCATGGCTCAAAACTGCATGAAGCAACAAGCAGAGCAAGGTCATTATGAACGTCAATTTGTTGAAGGGGACCAAGTGCTTCTTTGTCTAAAACCGTACAAGAAGACTTCGCTGAAATCTCAATAGTGTCATAAAATAGCCCCCAAATTTTATGGTCCTTATACTATTCAAAAACGTGTGGGAGCAGTGGCGTATAAAATAGCTTTTCCCAACAACTCCAAGTTGCATCATGTTTTTTATGGGTCCTGCCTGAAGAAAGTGATTGGCACCAAGTGTCGTGCTCAAAAAAATCTACTAGAGTTGGATTAAGAAGGTTCTGTTTGGTTGTATCCACAAGCCATATCGAACCAGTGAGAGCGTAATCTCCATTAGCACAACATCCAAGAAGTGTTAGTTCAATGGAAGGATACTCCACCAAAAGATGCCACCTATGAGTCAGCTACTATTTTGCAGAATTTTTCTCATCTTAAGTCTTGAGGACAAGGATATTTTTAAGGGGGAGGGCATGTTAGGGACCTAACCTCCCTAACCACTCACATAGATAAAATAATATATTTTCCATGTAATAAAGGCCTACATCAGTTAATAATTCCTATTTAATAAATATGAACAAGTCAATGTAAGAAGACCTAATAGAAGCTTTCGCTTCTAGAAATATCTTCATTCATAATGTTCTTTAGAAGATAGAATTGGTATAAATAAGAGAGGGAGGCATGAAAATTATTATAATAGAGAGTTTCTCTACTAGAGGTTTCCCCCTCAAAGAGGAAAGTGAACATTGCTCCCATTTCAATAAAGGTATCATTTTGGTGTGTTATTCTCTACATTTTGTTGTTATGTTGGTAATTTTCATTATATTTCTATTTCTTCTTAATATCACATAACCAAATTCATAAAAAGGGGGCTCAATGGAAGAAGTAATCAATGACTTCTTTAAAATTGTATAACGGTAGATAATCCACACATTCTCCTCCTTCAGGAGATAAAATTTGCTAGTGATGATGCACAATTGGCTTTAACCAGATGTTGGAGACAAATCCTATCAGTATTCATATATTCAAGAGGGGAAGTCGGAGGCATGGCCATTCTTTGGAATCCAAACTTGGTCACTTTAGACAGGTTCTTCTCCACTCCTTGGTAAATTTAAGCTAGATATAGAGTCACAGGTTCTCATAAGATGGGTACAGTAACAAATGTATATGATCCCTCGACGTCAGAAGAGAAAGAAACATTTCTAAGGAATATTGAAGATCTAAGAGACATTAATCGGAGACAACGATGGATAATAGGGGGATAATTCAATATGATCCTATCTCTGGATGAGAAAAGAGGAGGTATACATAGACTAGACGCTGAACGTGCCAAATTCATCTCTCTAATCCACACTCTGCACTTGATAGATATGGAAAATACTGTTCGAAAACACATGTATTCCAATAGAGGTCGAACACCTTGAGTAACCACTCACACAACCAGATAAAATATCAACACTTCGATATTTTGAGATGGTAAAACCCCTAGGGGGAAACATCCACAACCCCCGCCAATGTGACCACTTGGAGCAATTTATTAATGCAAAAGATAAAGATTACAGAGAGATTTTACAAAGAGTTTCTCATAATCGATCATTAGAAAATGACCCTCCATGATCTTTAAATAGAGATCATGGAACAATTGGGTGTTAAGCCACATATCAATGTATCCATTAAGATCGAGGAGAATATCAACCATTAGATCACTCTATATCGGGTGTTAGCACTGGAAGTCTCACCTAGACTGTTGTAGGTGTGAGCCTAATACCCATCAGAAACTTTTTATGTTTGTTAAAGATAATAATGTTTTCAATGTGTAGCAAATGGGTGAGATGCTTATTTAAAAATATCAACACATAACCTCCATGAAATACACACCAACAAGCAAGGATTGAATAGTTTCAGATCAATATTTAGGAATATCAAATGGAAAGATGGAAGACTTAGCAGGAAATATGAAATACATGCATCAGGTTACATCAAGCAGTTCTGAAACACATATAACATAAGTCTCATTATATAAAAACCTCTTAATCAACAAGAGAGCACTTTGATAATACTTGCATCAATTATAAATAATAAGTCATTTACTGTAGTAAAGAACACGCATAAGGATGAATCCTTCATCAACATCTAGCATCAAAGTGAGATAGTAAAACATATGTGACATCAGGAGAAGAAATCGATCATTCACTATTAAAGATTCTTAAATCTGATACATAAAGTCTGGAAAATCTGTTACAGTTGAAAAATAAAGATAAGAGTATCACATTATGACCATTTGAACCCTCTCATGGAGTTACAATACATATTAAATAGAAAAAACATCCAAAAACATCTCTAGAATTTTCTACCTAGCTTCTACATAACATCACGTGCCTAAAAGAGGCATGACACTAGGTGCACAATGGAAATATAACAAGAATGCTATATTTTAGGAAACTGTTGGCATCATTGAAGGCAACTGCTGACAACTTGTTGCATGTGGATTAACTGAAGGTAGATCCTTGAGGAAGGTGGCCCTTGATGTCCAACTGATCTTTGAGGAGCTTATTCGAACTCAATCTGACATCTGACAGTCTTCATAAACTCAAAAATTCTCGTAACAACTAGTTCGTAGCACCTATGCTACAAACTATCCCAAAACAACCAGTTTGCATCTCCTTTGACAACACACGATATGAAATTTCCTGTAGGTGCATTTTTATATTCAAAATTGATTTCAACTGTTAAAACTTGTACAAAAACCTGGGAAACCTTTTTAGAACCTCCTACAATCTTCTGAAACATGAAGTAACCTTTGCATAAATCATATGAATATGGTAACAACAGTTTAAGACAAAAATCATTTTTTAGGGTTATAAGTTTGTGTATAAAATAAACCATGGAAAAAATTTGATGTTGATGTAGAAATGGTGTCCTGTCTTCATATTTTCCTGGTGCTTCTTCTAGTAGCCACACGAGCTAACATATCCAAATTTATTTTTTCTATATGCTTCTTGAATGGTTTCAATTATGATTTCAACCTCTTGATTTCATCTTGGCTAGCTCTTTTCTCCCTATACACATTATTCAACTGCCTATGTAGAGGTAAGGATCTCTTAGCAAAATATCTTGCTTTATCAACAGTTTTTTCATATAAATCTAAAGTATTCTTCAACTTGATTCGAGCCTCCAGGTTTTCCTCCTTCAATTTATCATTTTCAACTCTTGTATCTTTAAGTTGCCTCCTGAGTCTTTTGAAAGTAGGATTACTTTCATGAGAAGGGGAGTTGATCTCAATAACATCTATTGGCTTCTTGGAAGGATGAGTTTTATCCTTTTGCTGAGATGAGGATTTTGATGTACCCTCTTCCATAAGAATATGTTTCTTAGCTGTTGATCTGGTGAAAGGTCTTCTAGGCTTGACCGCTTCTACAACAACAGGTGGAGAAAAGACAAGATTATTACCCTTCAGACTCCTTACTTTACTAGATGATGTTTCCATAGGTGTAGGTTCTACCAAAGGAGAAAATTCTCTATCATGAGGTTGTGAGGGACCTTCAACTATTTTATCAATAGACTAAGTGGACTTATCCCTTCTGGTCATCTTCCTCTTTTTACTTGACTCTGAGTGCACAGTCTTGTCAACATGAGTAGGTGTTTGTCTTTTTTACTGTGGTATGTGAGAAACATCTGGCTGAAATCCTGATGCAGCTAGGAAAACATCTCAATCAGTATTGGTCTTCTTCAACTCTTCCAATACTATCATTTTGATTAAACCAGAGTGAAAAGAACTAGTATCCACTTGCTTGGATTTATCTTGGATTGACTGACATATTTTCCATACTCCTGAACAAATAAAAGGGGAGGTTCACAGACTCTTTCCAAGTGAAGTGTAGTAACAATCCAATATGGTATTGATAAACCATATTGAACCTCCCTTCAAAAGTGAAATACCTCTGAATAAATCTGAGAATTTTGTCAAAATACTCCAAGATATGGCTTCTTGGCACTCCTATGGATAGGTTGTCTCCTTGATATTCATGTTTTAGGAATTCCTTGGAAAATGTAGAATTCAAAGACATGGATTTAAACCATTTTTCACCATAAGCAGGTATCTCGGTGGCTGTAGAAATAGATTGCTATGAGAATTCAAACTCCAATGCACCCACATTAGTCTTTTTCCCACTGAAATTGAGTGCAAACTATTTAGCAACTGCAAAATTTCCTCTTTGCATTTTCTCACAAAAAACTAGGCATCCCACTCTCTTAAATGCTTCCTTGAAAAATGGCTCAGAATTTATAAGCTCCAGGACATGGGGCTAAACCCTGACAATTTCTTCCCCTTTGTGAACCTTTTTACCTTGCTTATTGTCCATGATAGTTGTTTGAAAACCCTCTACCCTTTTATAACAATTGTTATCAGATGTATGATGAAAACAAGAATATTTAGGGTTTTTGATTTGAATTTTGAATAATTTAGGATTTACTGAATGAAATATTCATGTACAACAATGGCGTGAGAATGAAAGGACTGTAAGTAGGAGATGTGAGGGAAGAAAAAAATCCCAAACTGGATGAGGCTGCAATCATGAAAAAATCCGTGGAGATTTTGTGTAAAACTGAGGATTCGCAGCGCAATCCTTCAGTTTGCAGCGCACAATCTTAGACTAGGTTTTAGTGAAAGAGGTTTACAAATCCCCAAGTCTGAAAAGGAAAATGAATTCGAAAAGATAAAAGCTCAGATTTTAGTGAAAGAACAGTCAATGAGGGTTTTGTCAAGTGAGAAAACAAAGGGTGCACAATGCCTTCAATGGATATAGTTCGTAGCACTAACAAGAAAATGTAGTGGATAAGTTCATGGATGAAAATAGATCTTATTTATATAAATAAAGAAACTTGGATATGCAAAGGCTAAAGGTACAAATACTATAGGTTTTTACCAGTGCAATAATTTTGCAGCGTAGATGCTATGCAACAGTTTGCAACATGCAGAAAAATCATAGTAACTAGAGTCCAATATAATAAACCTTCAAATAGCGCAATTTATTATTAATTAGGGTACCTGGTATATCTGAAGTTTCAACTGTTTTCTCATGAGTTAAACTGACACTTTCCTAGAAGCCTTTAATCCACCTTAATCTACTACAGGAAATTCACAATGCCATATTTCAAACCAATTTGCAGCGCACTATATTCAAGTTTATAAACCTACCTCTTGAAATCGGCTTGAATAACATGGTGAATAAATGGCACTGAAAACAATAGATAACCCTTGCCACATTTCCCAAGCATAATGATATGTGATTAGTGCATGAGGTACTTTATTGATTCGCTGCAAACTTTATTTGACCCTCAAACGGTTAAATACGACACAATGAACCTTTGTACACCCCTTTTGAGACAAGACACATGATAATGGTGAGTTTTAAAACCAAGGATGTGACCAACACTTACCCCTATTTATCTAATGATGATGACCACTATCATGAAACCAAGACTCTCACATACTATGGTCAGATTTATTTACTCATGAAACAATCCAACATAATTTATGACATAAGGCATGACTCAAAAAACCTAAAATAAAAATACTCTATGACTCAAACCTAAAGACTCAAAAAATTTGACCCCTATATATCCTATGTGCTAACATCTGGCTCCACAAGGGATGGAGACCTCCTTGTGAGGCTCTAAGAAAATTGGAGTTCCAGTGCCTTATCCATTGGGAAAGGAGTCATTATTAAAATAAAAAAAAACAAACTAATAGACTGGTATTTACAATGAAATTAAGCCACCCATGGATTTTAGAAAAAGTATTTTTTGAGAAAATGCCCATTGATCGGGCCACCAAAAATTTCAACATCTTCCAAATTTTGTAGCTTAAAAGTATTATTTTGCAAAACTTCAAAAATTTTAAAAGGACCAACCCAAAGGGCCTCAAATTTACCATGTTTTCCTTTATCCTTCCTCTGAGCATCCCACTTGAGTACTAGGTCTCCAAGCTGAAAATATTCCTTCTTCACCTTCTTGTCAAAAATTCCTTTGATTTTTTGTTGTTGAATTTGTTCTTTGTCAAATATCTTCTCTCTAGTTTGTTGCACTTGCACAAGTTGATGCATCCTCTTGATCATGTCATGTGGTTCCCCTTCTTGATCTTTAAGGAATTTTTCCACTGGTAAAGCTAACTGTGCAGGGAAAACAATTTCAGTTCCATAAACCAACTGAAATGGTGTGGTGCCAATTGACCTTTTTCGTGGTTGCTTTGTCTGCCCAAAGAGTAAACTTCAACTTAGAATCCCATGATTTCTTATTGTCTTCCAACAACTTTATGATAATTTTTAGTAAGATTTTGTTGGAGGATTCTGCTAAGACATTACCCCGAGGGTAATATGGAGTGGAATGGATAAGTTGAATACCAAAATTTTCACAAAAATTCACCAGGGGATCAACTTTGAAATATGATTCATTATCAGTGACAATTTTATTTGGGCAACCAAACCTTGCGATAATTTCTTCCAAGAAACAAATAATTACTTTGTGTGTTGTATTCCTGGTGGGAATGGATTCTATCCATTTGGTAAACTAATCAGTAGCAGTCATAATCCAACAGTGTTGGCCACTTGAGGATGGATGGATTTCTCCAATAAAGTATAATCAACACTATGGGTTTCAGAGGTAAAGAATTGAGTTGTTGTTTACTTGAGAATTTCTGACATTTGTCACATGTTCTGGTATTTGCACACACATCAGTGAATAAGTTAGGCCAAAAATACCCAGCTCTGAGTATATTGTATATCGTGGTTCTCTAGAAGTGATGACCTCCACATAAAATCCCATGAAATTAAGTCATAATTTGTTTTTCCTCCTCTAGATATAAACATATTAAAAGAATCCCCGAAGGATCCTTCCAATATAGAATCTGATCAATAATACAATACCTAACTTTTTTAAGTTTCAGAGCTCTTACCTTGGTCTTCTCAAGTCTAGTGGGAGGTTGCAAATTTTGCAGGAAATAGATGATGTCCTTGTACCAGCTGCATTCTGCCAATTTTGAGTTGATTTGCAAGATGCTTTTATGAATATCAGATTGTTGATTTATAGAGTTAGTGCTCATAAAATTTACTCCCAACGCCTTACCATTGGATTCAGATAGCAGTCTAGACAAACCTTGACCTTTTACCAGCTTGGTGGGTTTCACCTCAAGATCAAACTCTAAAATATTAGCAATCGACTTACTTATTTTCCCATCTATATCTTGCTGAATCAAAATTTCTTTCACAGAATTGGAAGGAACATAAGAGATGATTTTTGAATGAAGAACATACACCTTGAAATCCTTAAGATTTTTTACTAAAGCATAAGCTTATTTCTCCATAATATCATTCCTGACTTCAACATCTCTCAAGGCTCTACTGAAAAAAGAGATAGGATACTCCATTCCATCTAAATTCTTCTGAAGAAGGACAATAACTAGTGTATCATTGGAGGAAAAAGAAAAAATCAAAAAATCCTTTGAGTAGTCAAGACTGATTAGAATAGGAGCATCAATCAACGCTTTATTTATCTTCTCAAAAGAACTCCTAGCTTCTGGTGTCCATTTTACTTCATTTCCTTTTCTCAACATGGCAGTGATGAATTTCACTAACTCAACAAAGTTAGATATAAATCTCCTTAAATTTTTTATCTTACCTAAGAAAGACTGAATTTATTTCTTGGACCTTGGAAGAGAAAGGGTTTTGATAGCCTCTACTCTATTTGGGTCAATCTTTACTCCTTCAACTGAGAAAATGTGTCCTAGCATCTTACCCTCCTTCATGGAAAATAAATACTTTTGGGGATTTAGGGACAACCCATGCTTTGTGCACTTCAAAAACACCTTCCTTAAATGCTGGTAATGCTCTTGATCAGACTTGGAAAATACTGTAATATCATCCAATTAGATAACCACAAACTTGTCTTTCTCTCCAATAAATGCAATGTCCATTGAACGTTGGAAAGTTTCCCTTGCATTGATAAGACCGAATGGCATCTTGGCATACATGAATGTACCCTAGGGAGTGGCGAATTTTGTCTTCTCTCTATCCTCCGGTAACACAAAAATATGTTTGTAGCCCAAAAACCCATCAATCATTGAAATCCTTACTGAGCCTGCCACCCTTTGCAAAATATTTTCCATTTTGGGTAAACGGTAGTTGTATTTTCTAGAACACCTATTTAAATTCATTAAGTCAACACAAATCTTGATCTCACCCTTCTTATTTCTGATAGGGACCAAATTAACTACCCAATCAGAATACCTCATAGGTATAATGATTTGTGCATCAAGCAACTTCTTGACCTCTTTTTCCATAATAGGAAATAACATTGGGTTAATATGCCTGAGCTTGTCTGAAAGGTTTAGTGTCATATTTCAATGGTATCCTATGCTTAATGATTCTAGTATCATAAGTCTCCAGATCTTCATACTTCTATGCAAAAACATCAGAAAATTCTTTCAACAATTTGACATATTCAACCCTTTGATTTTATGTTAGGATACTGAACAATTTAACATATTTGGGTTATCCTTCAATGCCTAAATTATAGTCTATCAGATCTTCATTTTCTTTAGAACCACTCACATTCATGGAAACATCATAATTATAAAAAAATCTTTCCAAAGGAACCAGTCCTTTAGGATGTGATTTATAGGCAATTGAACAATTTTATGATCTGCAATTTTGTTTAGAAATTTATCAACTTGCAAATTTTTATCATCATCTGAATCTTGGTCAATATGAAGAGTAGAAAATTCATCCACTATTTCCAAAAACCTTTTTAGTTCTCGATCATCTTCAAAAACCTTCCAATTCTTGACATTATCAAGTATAGCAAGTCTGTATTTTACCTCAACATTATACTTAGGTTTGGGAGGTAATGGAATTTTAAAATTGTTGGTTGAAAAAACTAAGGAATCAACTAATGTATTAACCTCCCTGGGAAAAAGAGATATGTTGAAGGCTGAGAAGAAGTTATAAATGAGGTCCCAAACCTCATTCCTATAAGCCTTTAGTATAGGATGTTTTGTTTGATAGATATTTCCGACTTGATGCACAATCAGTTCTACATCTCCAAATACTAACAATCCCTCAATTTTCATGTCCTTTGTAGCTGTAAGCCCCAAAAATAAGGCTTCATATTCCGCAATATTTTTATTTGTTTCAAATTCAATCTTGAAGGACACATTTGAGACATCTTGAGAGGGATAAATGAACACTACCTCGACACCAACACTATCCTTGGAGGATGCACCATCAAAATACATCTTCCACAATTGAATACCCTGTCTAGTTATTTCACATTTTGCCGATGACTGATTTTTGATATCTAAGGGTGACTGAGGAGACTCAGTAAGATGAAGAATACTAGACCCTAAATCAATATCAACAACATAAATGGGATGGTTTGTTGAGTTTCTATCATCACTTATGATGTATGCTAGATGAGATTTTGATCTATACAATCTCCTGTGCTCACCCCCAAAGACTGGTATAGTAGCATAAGAAATATCCATTTGTAAATTTCCTCCTAACCTCTTGATCCATGATCTAGAAAACAACATCCCAAATTTTGGGGGTACATCTGCAACTACAATGTCCATGACTATGATTTTCATAGGTAATTGTAAAAGTGTGACAACTAGATATTTAATAACTCCAAGACATTTATCTTTTCTTGAGCCAAAAGAATAGAAGTCATGATAAGATTTAAAATTTTCCAGGCCCAATTCATCCATGAAAGCCTTAGGCATCAAGTTATGGGATGCACCCGAATCCATAAGAAAATTGTGCAAAATATTGTCATGCACATTCAAAGAAGTGTAAACTGGAGGAAATGAATCATCTATGTCTTCTACCAGTGGTCCTAATATTACTGCAGGATTCTCATCCTGCAATTTAACTGGATATGATGAAGGGGGATAAGATTCGGGCTGCAACATTTTTGAGATAGATTTCTTAAAGTATTATTTTTCATCAATTCTAGGAGTGGGACATGAATCTTGATTTTCTGGATTTCATTCTCAAAATTAAAATAAGAGTGGGATTTGGGGACTTACTTTACATCTTGAACATGAGCCTTGATAATGGGATGATTTTTTTGTTCTTTTGCTTCTTTATTTGGTGCAACACAACTTTTGAAGGAGTATCTGACTTTTTAGGATGAGTCGATGCACTTGGTTTTCCATCCTTCTATTTTGATCTCAGATTATACCTGTTTTGAGCTTCAGTTTGATTGATTTTTTCTCCTTTATTTAACTCATCCAACTGATTGCACATTAAAGAATCTTCATAAGAAGTCTGTGTTAAATGAGGAGAGGTGTTTGTATCCCCTAAACAATGAATTTCTTAGTCTTCATCCTCATTATTTCTTACATTATCATCAACCAAATTGTTCTGTAGAGGAGTTTAAACTTTCCGATCCTCTCTATTTCTCTAATCTCTCTGCAGAATTTGAGGTGTATTGTTCGACCATCTAAGAGATTTCAGTTTCCAAAATATTGAGGGTTTCTATTAGCTTGGCTCCCTTCAAGATTTAAATTTTCCATCTCTACAGAGAATGACTTCACCAACTTTGTCAATTCATCAACCTTTGGATCAATACATGAAGCATCTGAAGATGAGGCTTCTATTTTTTGTTTTCTCCTATCTATGTCACATCTGCCCCTCAACTTATTTGCTGCTAGTATATTTGATTCAACCACCAATGTAGAATCTTACATATGGGCCAATGTTGTATACCTTCTTTCTCTCAACAAAAGGCATAATTCTGGGTCAAAATAACTTGCATAAGTTATTTTAGCATAGGTCTCAGTAGGTTTAATCTCAATAGGAATTTTGTTGTACACATTGTTAAATCTTTTTGAGAAATTTGACACAAATTCACCCTCTTTCCTTTTGAGAGTCCCAGATTCTGTAATGTAATACAAGAAATATTTTTTGTCACCTCAATGCCTCAAAAAGGTAGCATCCAGGGCCTCAATTTCGACTATTGATCCAGGGGATAATCTTCTAAACCACTTCCGAGCTTCTCCATCTAATCTTAACACAAAGACTCTCATCCAGACATCTTCATTTTCAATATTCAAATTATTTGCATAACTGTAAAATGCAACAAGATATTATTCTGCAGTAATATCTTCTTCTCCAGTAAATTTAGGCATGTACTTAAGGTAATATCCTACTGGGAGAGAATTCATGGGATGAGGAAGCACTAATCGTGCATACCTAGCAACCACAATAGAATCCATTCTGTTCTGAGGAGGATTAACTCTTTCCATTTGATTTGGAAAAAGAGGAATCTGATTCTTGGGAGAAGTAAGAGGCTATTTTGCAGGTGAAAATGCAATCTATATAATAGGAGGTTTTGAAAATGGAGGAGTATGGGGTGAACAATATTGAGACTAAAAAAAATTTGTCTTGGAGTTGGGTATAGATGAGGAGATTTCAACAGAAAGTGATGTTCCTTCTTCTTTGGTTACATGAAATTTAAATGAATGAGGAGTTAGGGAACCTAAGAAAGGGAAATCTTCGAAAATTTCAAGTCTAAACCACTTAACAATTTCAGGAGATGCAAGAAAATCGAAGCTTTCTAAACTTTCTTCTTTCAAGTCAGGAGAAAAAGGTGTGTATTCAACATAAAAATATTCTAATTCTGACTTTACATGAGTTTCAACTAAAAGTAAATGAGGAATCTCATAGAATGCAATTGGTGTATGAAAAATAGAGTCAGGTAGGTCTCCATAAATACCTGAATATTTAGAAGAGGAGGCTCCTTACAAAGATTTTCCCTTCCTAATAATTTTTTCTGGATAATGTTCAATTGTAGCCAAAGGTGATTGTGGGTTAGCCATCGTATGCCTTCTCTTGCGAGCCACAATTGAAATTTGGAGTCGCCAGGTGCACTATTACAGTCATTTTGTTTACTGATTTCTGTACACCAACAAAATCAATAATGTCCTTGTCATACATCCCAGAGAAATATCTTCAATTCGCCTCCCTAAAAATGACACCAAAAATGTTAGCACTAGAAGTATCACCTAGACTGTTATAGGCATGAGCTTAATACCCATCAGAAACTTTGTAGGTTTTTTAAAGATGATAATGTTTTCAATGTGTAGCAAATGGATGAGACACTCAGTTAAAAATATCAACACAAAAAATCCATGAAATACACACCACCAAGCAAGGCTTGAACAATTTCATATTAGTATTTAGGAATATCAAATGGAAAGATGGAAGACTTAGCATGAAATATGAAATACATGCATTAGGTTACATCATGCAGTTTTGAAACACATATAGTAGAAGTCTCATTAAATAGGAACCTCAGGTTACTTTGATAATAGTTTCATCAATTACAAACAATAAATCATTTATTTTAGTAAAGAACAAGCATAAGGATGAACCCTTCATCAACATCTAGCATCAAAGTGAGATAAGAACACAGATGTGACAATAGGAGAAGAAACTGATCATTCACTATTAAAGATTCTTAAATCTAATACATATAGTCTAGAAACTCTGTTACAGTTGAAAAATAAAGATAAGAGTATCACACTATGATCATTCGAACCCGCTCATGGAGTTACAATACATATTAAATAGAAAAACATGCAAAAATCTCTCTAGAATCCGCCACCTAGCTTCTACATAGGATCATGTGCGTAAAAGAGATGTGGCACTAGGTGCACAACATAAATCTAACAAGAATGCTATATTTCAAGAAATTGTTGGCATCATTAAAGGCAATTGTTGATAACTTGTTGCATGTGGCTTAACTGAAGGTAGATCCTTGAGGTAGGTGGCCCTTGATGTCCAATTGATCTTTGAGGAGCTTATTCGAACTCAATTTGACATATGGCAGTCTTCATCAACTCAAAAATTATCGTGACAACCAGTTCGCAACACCCGCACTACAAATTGTTCCAAAACAACCATTTCACAGCGCCTTTGACAACACGCGTTGCGAACATTTTTGTAGGTGTGCTTTTATATTCAAAATTGATTTCAACTACTAAAACTTGTACCAAAACCTAGGAAACCTTTTTAGAACCTGCTACAATCTTCTGAAACATGAAGTTCCCTTTGAAGAAGTCATATCAATATGGTAACGACAGTTTAAGAAAAAAATCATTGCTCAAGGTTATAAGTCTATGTATAAAATAAACCATGGAAAAAATTTGATGCTGATGTAGAAATAATGTCATGTCTTCATATTTTCCCGGTGCTTCTTCTAGTAGCCACACGAGATAACATATCCAAAATTATTTTTGCTATCTACTCCTTGAATGGTTGCAATTATGCTTTCAACCTCCTGATTTCATCTTGGCAAGCTCTTTTCTGCCTATACACATTCTTCAGTTTCCTATGCAGAGGTAAGGATATCTTAGCCAAATATATTGCTTTATCAATAGTTTTTTTCATATAAATCTAAAGTATTCTTCAACTTGATTCGGCCTCTAGGTGTTCCTCCAATTTTTCATTTTCAGCTCTTGTATATTTAAGTTACCTCTCGAGTCTTTTGAAAGTAAGATTACTTTCATGAGAAGGGGAGTTGATCTAAATAATCTATATTGGCTGCTTGGAAGGTTGAGTTTTATTCTTTTGTTGATATGAGGCTTTTGATGTACCCTCTTCCACATGAATATGTTTCTTAGATGTTGATCTGGTGAAAGGTCTTCTAGACTTGACTACTTATACAACAACATGTGGAGAAAAGACAAGCTTCTTACCCTTGAGAATCCTCACTTTACTAGATGATGTCTCCATAGGTGCAGGTTCTGCCACATGAGAAAATTCTCTATTAGGAGGCATTGAGGGATCTTCAACTATTTTATCAGTAGACTAAATGGACTTATCCCTTTTGGTCATATTTCTCTTTTTACTTGACTCTAAGGGCATAGTCTTCTCAGTAGGAGTAGGTGTTTGTCTTTTTTACTATGGTATGTGAGCAAATTCTGGCTAAAATCCTGATGCAGATAGGAAAACATCCCAAAATTAGTATTAGTCTTCTTCAAATCTTCCAATACTAGAATTTTGATTAAACCAGAGTGAAAAACACTAGTATCCACTTGCTTGGATTTAGCTTGGACTCTATCTGACATATTTCCAATACTCCTGAATAGATAAAAGGGGAGGTTCGTGGACTCTTTCCCAGTGAAGTGTAGTAACAATCTGATATGGTATTGATAAACCATATTGAACCTCCCTTCACAAGTGAAATACCTATGAATAACGCTGAGCATTTTTTCAAAATATTCCATCATATGACTTCTTGGCACTCCCTTGGATAGGTTGTCTCCTTGATATTCAAGTTTTAGGAATTCCTTGGAAAATGTAAAATTCAAAGACATGGATTTAAACCATTTTTCACCACAAGTAGGTATCTCTGTGGCTGTAGAAATAGATTGCTCTAAGACTTCAAACTCTAATGCACCCACCTTAGTCTTTGTCTCACTGAAATTGAGTGCAAATTGTTTAGAAACGTCGGGATGTCCTCTTTTCATTTTCTCACCAAAAACTAGGAAGCCCACTGTCTTAAATGCTTCCTTGAAAATGGTTCAGAATTTATAAGCTGCAGTTCATGGGGCTTAGCCCTGGCAATTTCTCCCCTTTTGTGAACCTTTTGACCTTGCTGACTATCCATGATAATTGTTTGAAAACCCTTTACCCTTTTATAACAATTGTTATCAGAGGTATGATGCAAAAAAGAATATTTAAGGTTTTTGATTTGAATTTTKCACAATTTAGGATTTATTGAATGAAGTATTCATGTACAATAACAGTGCGAGAATGAAAGGATTGCAAGTAGGAGATGAGAGGAAAKAAAAAAATCCTAAATTGGATGAGGCTGCATTCAGGAAAAAATTAGTGGCAATTCTATGTAAAATAGAGGATTCRCAACATGATCCTTCAGTTTGCAACACACAGTAAAGTTTGCAACGCACAATCAAGTTTGCAACGCACAATCTTAGACTAGGTTTTAGTGAAAGATGTTTGAAAATACCCAAGTATGAAAAGGAAAATGACTTTGAAAAGATAAAACCTTRGACCTAGTGAAATCACAATTAGTGAGGGTTTTGTCAAGTGAGAAAACAGAGGGTTCAAAATGCCTTCAATGCATATAGTTCGTAGAACTAACAAGAAAATGCAATGGATAAGGTTATGGTTGCAAGAAATGACTGGAAATAGATCTTATTGGTATAAAGMAAGAAAATTGGATCTATGAAGGCTTAAGGTACACATATTATAGGTTTTGATCAGTGCAAGAAGTTTGTAGCACAAATGCTATGCAATAGTTTGCAGCGCGCAGAAAAATCACAGTGACTAGAGTCCAATATAATAAACCTTCAGAAAGCGCAATTGATTATTAAATAGGGTGCCTGGTATATATGAAGTTTGAACTGTTATCTCATGATTTAAACTGACATTTTTCTAGAAGCCTTTAATCCACCTTCATTTGCTACAATCAATTCACAGTGCCATAATTCAAACCAATTTGCAGCACGCTATATTCAAATTGATAAATCTGCCTCTTGAAACCGGCTTGAAGAACATGATGAATAAATGGCACTGAAAACAATAGATACCCCTTGCCACATTTCCCAAGCATAATGATATGTGATTAGTGCATGAGGTACTTTCTTGATTCGCTGCAAACTTTCAGGTGAGTTTGTAGCATGTCGATTTGACACATGATTTGACCCTCAAATGGTTAAATACGACATAAGGAACCTTTGTGCACCCCTTTTGAGACAAGACACATGATACTGATGAGTTTTAAAACCAAGGGTCTGACCAACACTTACCCCTATTTCTCTAATGATGATGACCACTATCATGACACCAAGACTCTCACATGGACTATGGTCAGATTTATTTACTCATGAAACAATCAAACATAATTTATGACCTAAGGAATGACTCAAAAAACCTAAAATAAAAATACCCTATGACTGAAACCTAGAAACTCAAAAAATTTGACCTGTATACATCCTATGTGCTAACATCGAGAATATATCGTGACCGTTGGATTTCCTAACTACAAATGCATACTAATGCATACTAAAGAAACACACTAATAAACACACTTTTACCTAACAACACATTAGACCAAGTAGATATTAACTAACTCCTATGTGTCTAAATATCCTAACAAATACTAATGGTGAATTCACATGGACTAATAGGCGATTAGGCTCCCAACTAATTCCCTGTCGCCTAGACCTCTTTCTTGTTTCTAAATAAATGATGATGGATGGTCTAGCCATGGAAGCAAAATTTCTAACAGTAATGAGATCGGACCATTGGCCCATCCATCTTTGGGTTGATTTCATCAGTACTCCTAAGTGTAGACATTTTCGCTTTGAAAAATTATGGCTTGCAAATCAGGACTTCCAGGAGAACGTGGGACAATGGTGGGATAATGCAACGATGTCTCATGACACTTTGATGTATAGATTTTAAAAAAAACTCAAAAAATTCAAATAACACCTGAAATATTGGAATAAAACTACCTTTGGCAATATATTCCAGGAAAATCAAGACCTTGAGCCGCATATGCAAAACATTCAACATGAAACTCTCACTCATGGGGACACCGAGCAACTAAAATAAGAGGACACCCAAAGAAAACAAAATTTGAATGAAAGATATGTCCAAGAAGAAATGTTATGGCACCAGAATTCGCACATACAATGTCCTAAAGAGGGGGGAAAGAAAACCAAGTTTTTTCTTTGATCTATGATTCAACGTAGGCATACAAACTGTATCTCCAGCTTGGAAGAGTCCAAGGGTCAACCCATATTAACTCATTCAACAATAGAAAAGGAACCGATGGACTATTATAAGGACCTCTTAACATAGCCATTTCAGGACATATCAGATGCCATAAGGAAAGTCATTCACCAGATACCAACTCTTATCTCAGAGGAACAAAACGTGACCCAACCTAGATCAATTTCCCTGGAAGAGGTTGATACAACCATAAAGGAAATTCTAGATGGGAAATCATCAGGACCTGATGGTTTCACTACATATTTTTTTCACCACTATCGACATATAGTCAAAAAAGAGGTTTGACATCTCATTAAAGATTCCAGATGCTCAGGTCAAGTTTTCCCAGCACTCAATGCTACTTTTCTCACTCTAATCCTAAAGGAGGAGTGGGTCACACATCCCAAGAAATTTTGGCCCATAACTTTATGTAATGTTATCTATAATATTTAAACCAAGGTAATTGCCCTAATACTGAAACATGCCCTTCCTTTTATCATTTAAAAGGAGCAATCGAGATATGTGGAAGGTCATCAAATTATGGACAACGTCATCTTAGTGCATGAGGTAATTCATTCCCTAAAAACTTAAGGTATTTCTCGCATGCTAATAAAATTGGATCTTTCAAAATCTTTTGATAGATCAAAATGGAAACAAATTTGTTCTATCCTCTTGGATTTTGGTTTCAATGCTAACTAGGTTCAATGGATTATGAATCTCAACTCATCAACCTTATTCTCTATCCTGGTCAATGACGTTACCTTGTTACTCTTCTCCCCCACATGTGGCATACGTCAAGGGGATCCTCTCTCCCCCCTTCCTCCTTGTCATAATGGTTGAATGCCTAGGTCACTATATCAAAGCGACCATCGACAAAGGCTCTTTAAAATGACTTCCCATTCATGGCATGCAACCCCCTATTTCTCATAGCCAATTTGTGGATGATATGTTAATGATGGGCTCCCTTACTTTCCAAGAAGCCATGTGTATTCTCAACATCCTAAATGACTTTAGTACCACCTCTGGAACTTCCCTCAATACTGATAAATCCTATATTTTTATCTGCAATACCCCCCAATCCATCCACAAAAATATCACCAGAATCCTTCATTTCACTCGAATCTCCCTTTAGTCCAAGTACCTGGGTCTCGCGCTCATCAAAAATGATCTCAAGAACAGTTTTTGGGAGGGACTGTTAGCTTCCCTGGAAAAAAGACTTAAATCTTGGATCTTTCGATCCCTCAATTTTCTTGGTCATTTGGCCCTTCTCAAATCCATTCTCCAAGCCATTACTATGTATATTTTTTCTGCGCTAGCCACACCTAAATTCATCTTGAACTCTAGAAGAAACATCCAAAGAAATTTCCTATGGAAAGGCACCAAGGAGGGTCATAAATGGGATCTTTTAATCCGGGAAATGTTATGCAGACCAAATCTTTCGAGAGCTCTAGGACTAAGAGACCCCTCGATCCTCAACAAGGTCATGGGAGCCAAAATATGGTGGTGTTGGCTCAAAAATCTAGGCAATCTATGGGCTCAGCTTTGGCGAAGAAAATATACCCCAACAAAAGAAGAACTAAATCTGATAAGATGGAATGAGGATAAAGTTGGTTCTCTAATTTGGAACACAACAAGGCATAACCACTCCTTGGTTCATTACCAGACATTTTTGTAAATCCAGAGTGGACATCGAGCGTTGATCTGGACAAACTCTCGGAAAAAACAACCCCAGTATTTAAGACATCTGGTTGTCGACGTTTCAGATCCATAACAGGATCCATCATCAGGACCAAAAAAGTCTGAGACTTTTTTGGTCCTGATGATGGATCCTGTTATGGATCCGAAACGTCGACAACCAGATGTCTTAAATACTGTGGTTCTTCCGACAATCTCTGAACATATTTCTCGCCACAGAAACCTAATTGAACAAAAACAACCCCCTCTTTCTAGCCAAGATCATTTATCTGACATCTGAACTCAGACGCAACAACTAGGATTGAGCCATGTAGCGTACTATTGGTTACTTGATCACCCATCTTCTATGTGGAGGAAATGGAGATCTTCCTCACCTTACCCCAACCTGCCAATCAATATTGACATGAAGTCATGGCAAGATATGGTTCTCCCATGGGGGTATTGACCGAAAGGATTGTTCTCCATCAAAGAAGATTATGAACTCAAGGTGGATTTTTCCAACATGCCAAAGGATAACATCTGGAATAACATATGGAAGCTCAAACTTTGGCCCAAGGTTTGCACCTTTCTCTGGCTAGTAGCGCACAAACACATACTCACCCAGGATAATATTAGAAAGCGAGGTTTCATGTGACCCTCTTTCAATCCTCTTTTCCAACAATAGGAAGAAAATTTGGAGCACTTTCTCAACAATTTTCACTACAGCTCTCTCATTTGGGATCATGATACCCAACTCATGCAAACCTCAGATCGTCGAATAAACAACATCACTGAGACTCTAGCCAATTGGAGACTCTCAGATTTTAAAAACCATATCCTCAACAGAATATGGAAGTTAATTCCATGCCTTTTCCTCTGGAAAATATGGAAGGAAATAAATTGGAAGATCTTCAGATCCAAATAGCTACACTGGGGTGACATCTGGACCAAATTAAGGATTTCATTCTGGAAACAGTCAGAATCATAAAATGGAAGAAGGAGGACCTATATTTTGACAAAAAAGAATACATTATCTTTCATCAATGGGACCTCTGTCTGGAACCTACGCCAGATCCTCTTCCCAATCGATCTACTTCCTTAGAAAGCAAGAACCAGTGGAGTTTCCCTCCCCAAGGATTTGCTAAAATAAAATTTGTTGGGGCTTCTAAATGAAATCCAGGTCTAGCAAGCTTTGTTGTGGAAATTAGGGATTCTCAAGGCCATATACTTCATTTGATGGAAGGAGACCTGGGCTTTGGCATCAATAATGAATCAAAACTTTAGGCCCTTATCATATGTATTCAAACTACCATTCAAACATAGTGCCTATGGATCGTAGTGGAAGTAGACTGACCAATTATTGTGACTATGTTATCTAGGATTCTGAATGGAGCAACACCAAGTAAGGTCTCCCCAAGATGAAGACTTCTCAAAAATATTGAGCTTCTCAAATCTCTCCTCTTGTACAACATGGTATTGATCCCCTCCCATGTCATAAGGATGACCAACAAGCTAGTTGATAATCTTGCCAACACAGGAGTCTGAAGGGAGGAAATGGATTGGAAACACAATCCTCTTCTCATCCCTGAGAATCCCCTCCTACTAGAATGCATAGATCTCGCAAAGCAAGAAGTCCCTTCCCCAAATGAGGTGTTATCCACGACATGATGTGCATTAACCTATGATATGGAGGATTGCCCACTTGGACACATGTGTCATTAACTGCCTCGAAAACCATGTCATCCCCCATCCTACGACATACATACTACACTTATATTAAACCTGGAATTAATGGTATGGTCCTTGTGGTTAAATGACTTTGGACGAGCTGATGTTGGTGATGACAATGGAGGTATGACATAATCATGGACATTACTCCTACACCTGTGGAAAAATACGAGAACGTGAGGGTATTTACAATTACCATTTATGGAATTTGAAATCAGAGCTGGCAAGAAGAAGAGTTTTAATTTGGTAGTCGACACAAATGGAGGTATCTCTCCTGCATTTGTATTGCAGTGGCTTATGTTAAGGAAATCCCCATGGTTCAACAAAGATCATGTTCTAGCAGGGGTAGAAATACTCGTTGTGCTCAAATGGAACTATCCTTGTTGGAAGGAAATTCGGGCTCTAACAATGTGCAACGTCCACCTGAAATGTCCACAGAATGGACATGCCACATTGAATGGTTCAACATGGAAGGTCACTCCTTGTGCTATGGTCCTATGCCTATTTATTTGCCTCGACCACCAGCAGGAAGCCCGCTAGGGGGAAATCGTCCAAGTGAAAGTTCAATGGGACATGGGGGAAACAATGGGGAATCTCATCCCCAAATTTTGTCTTAGAGGAGTCTGAGCACAGTCAGGGTTCGGGTCCTTCCAGCAATGGGTATGTGCTAGAGATTATGCAGTAGCTTCTGTTTGAAATACTTCGAGAAATGACATATCTCATCTTTTGCATGGAGCTCATGAACCATCATATCTCAATGCTCATGACCTTATATGTTTGTCTAGTTCCTCCGCAGCTGGAGGAATTTCTACTGGTGCAAGATACAATGCTCCTTCAAGTTTCCATTCATTTACCTCGTCCAGACTAGAGCAACACCACCTCAGATGCTCTAGGTCATGAACATGATCAATAGAACATACACCAGTGGTTTCTATGTCAGTTTGTTTAAGCTAGTTTAGATGACACGCTATCTTGTTGTAGTGGGTTTGATTTTGGTCATAGTTTTTGAATATTTAGATGGCAAACTTTCAAATTTACGATGACAAATTTAAACTATGAAACTTTGTAGAGAAGGGTTGGTTTCCTTTTTATGGCAGCCTTACCCTGTTAAAAGCTCTGTATATGTTTGAAAATTTTTGGTTGTAATATAAAATCTTTAAAAAAAATAACAAAATGAAAAAAAAAAAACTAAAATGTAATATAATGTAAAAAACAAAAGAAATAAAATAGAAATTTTCAAATAAAATGATAAAAATAAAAAAAACAAAATATAAGAATTAAAAAAAATGTTGTTAAGAGACATAGTTATGAAATGTTAAGATAGATTTTTCCATTTATAATATATCACATATCTTTTTTAATAAAAACAAAAAAAAATCTATCAAACATTAAAAAGATCTAATTTTTTGGTTATAGATTTTAATATTTCAAATTAAAAATTTTAATTTAATATTGTTGTAAGCAATGTTATATTTATTTTTAATTTTTTTTTTGTTTGTTAATTTGTGCAGGACCTGCGATTAACCTGTGGCTTGAGAAATCGCGACTCAGGGGCATCTAAGCCGTCAAAATCACACGGGGATCGCACCCGGCCTGAGCCACACCAACCCTTAACATGGTTGGATTTTTTGTCCCCGCAGGTTTCGAACCGGTGACTT
>JASDQU010735772.1:165614-191071 GCA_032191745.1 Picea mariana | reverse complement strand
AATATGTTGGTTTTTCCGGCTTGGGTTTCAAAGGGAAAAATATCTGTGTAATGTGTGTATTTGCCATTGTATATTTTATGTTCTTTTATTGAAAATATGTTTGCAGTAAAATATTGTACAAGGTTAAAATCTACATTTGGTATCAGAGCTTTGTTGGCTTCAGGGGGACGCCTTTGTGGTCAAGGGTTTTTCTCGGGACTGTGATAATCCTTGTTACAGTGGGAGATATGTGGTATTGTTTTTTTAGGTGAAAATAAATGGCGAGCAATTCGAAAATGGAGATCAAGAAGTTTAATGGGAAAAGTTTTGAGTTGTGGAAGCTCAATATGGAAGATTTGTTGGTGGATAAAGATTAGTGGATCGCAGTGGATCCAGGTACCTCACATACAATAAATTCAACAAATGACTGGAAAAATTTGGATCGGAGGGCGAAGAGCACAATCTGACTGTGTCTCTCAGATTAAATATTACTGAATGTGTCAGAGGAAGCTACAACCAAAGATTTATGGGATAAGTTGGGGAAGTTGTATCAGGATAAGTGTCTAGTAAATAAACTATTCCTGAGAAAGAATTTGTATAACCTAAGGATGAGACATGGTATTTAATGAGAAGGACAAAGCACAAATGCATTAGAGAACGCTCCCAGGAAAGAAATAGATATAATTCCTCAAGTGGGAGATCTAAGTTTAAGGGAATCTCTATGTCTCCTGGAAATTTTGTAAAGGTATGTTGGAGATGTGGAAAATAAGGGCACTACAAGAAGGAATGTAGATCCAAAGTTGAGAAAAAGAAGGGATCTGAAGAATCTCCTTCTACAGAAGAAAATACCTCCAAGGAAGAAGGAGGGGATGTGTACTTGGATTCTTCAAGAACACATGCAGATCATGAGGCATGGTTGGTTTACTTAGGTGCATCATTTCATATGAGTCCCCACAGGGAGTGGTTCTATGAATATGAAAGGTATGATGGAGGTAATTTTTTCCTAAGTGATGACTCGATAACCGATCATAGGTCAAGGAAAAGTCATGTTGATGCTCATAGATGGAAGGATTAGAACACTACCTTTTGTTCTGGACATCCTAGGATTGGCCAAAAAATTGATTTATGTAAGAAAAATGGATGATGCAAGGTTAAAAGAAATATTTGAAAAGGAAACTTGCAGGATGGTTCGAGGATCAATGGTTTTGTTGAAGGGAGTTTTGTTTGGAACTCTGTATAAGCTATAAGGAAGCACTATTAGTGATGGGTGTAATTGTTCCATTGTTCCTGATATTGGAGTTGAAGAAGAAAGAACTCCTACAGTCTCTGGAGAAAAGGTTATGTTGTGGCATCAAATACTAGGGCATATCGGAGAGAAGGGTCTTCGACTACTACATGGTAAAGGTATGGTTGAAGGTATGTCTAACTACTCTCTGGATTTTTATTTCTGTGAATATTATGTATATGGGAAGTAGAATCGGGTAAGATTACCCTATGGTGCAATGAGGGCAAAAGGAATTTTAAAGCTAGTTCACAGTGATGTGTTTATACCTATGTCTGTTCCATCATTGGGAAAATTTGTGTACTTTGTCTCTTTTATAGATGACTTCTCGAGGAATACTTAGATATATTTCCCTAGGAAGAAATCTGAAGTCTTTGACATGTTTAAATATTTTAAGGCTCTTGTTGAGAATCAAACATAAAAGAATTAAGGTGATAAGGAAAGATAATGGCAGAGAGTTCTCCAGTAATGAATTTGAATAATTCTGTAAGAAGTGTGGTATAACAAGGTAGAATACTACTCCATATACACCTCAACAGAATGGAGTTGCAGAAAGGATGAACAAGACGCTGATGGAAAAAGAATGGTGCATGTCAATGATGCCGGGTTAGGGAAAGAATTGTGGGCAGAGGAAATGTGTACTACATGTTACTTGGTCAATAGATCACCCTCATTAGCACTGGATAACAAGACTCCACAAGAGGTATGGACTGGTAAGAAACCTTCTCTCACAGATCTCAAGGTATTTGGCTGTGAGGCCTATGTTCATGTTCCAAAGGAAAATAGGATTAAGTTAGATAAGAAGGTTGAGAAGTGTATCTTTATTAGGTATAAAGATGGTCTCAAAGGTTATAATATTTGGAACCTAGAAGCTATGAAGGTTGTGGATATACGAGATGTGGTATTCAGAGAAATGAAGGATGTTGTTAAACAAGAAGTCCTACCAAGTAAGGAAGAACCAGAGAAAATAGAGTTTGATTTAAAGGATGATGAATCTGACTCTATAGAAGAACATGAATCAAAAGAATAAGATCCTCATACTCCAATATTGAGGAGATTGGTTCAAGAAAGAAGGTTACCAGAAAGGTATATTCCATCTGATTTTTGTTCAAATTTTTCTTTGTCTATTACTGATCATGATCCTAGAACTGTCAGGGGGGCAATGGATTTAGAGGATGGAAAACTATGGAAAAAGGCCATGGATGAAGAAATGGTATCCTTGGGTAAGAATGAGGCTTGGGATCTAGTGGAGTTGTTGAATAGAAGAAATCCCATTGGTAGCAAATGGGTATTTAAAAATAATTTGAATGCATAAGGAAAAGTGGAGAAATACAAAGCTCGGTTAGTAGCAAAGGGTTATTCCTAGGTTGAGGGAATTGATTTTGGTGAGATTTTTTCTCATGTTGCCAAGTTAACTTCTATAATATTTTTGTTATCTGTTGTTGCTGCATTTGATTTTGAAGTAGAATAGATGGATGTGAAGACAACATTCCTACATGGGGACCAGGAAGAAGAAATCTATATGAAGTAGGCATAAGGCTTTGTTGTGAAGGGAAATAAGGAGATGGTATGCAAGATGAAAAATTCCTTGTATGGTTTAAAACAATCACCAAGGATGTGGTATAAAAAATTTGATACTTATATGCTGGGACTTGGCTTCAAAGGAAGCAAAAAGGATCATTGTGTGTATTTTAAATTAATTGGTGATCATTTGATTTATTTTGTCTTGTATGTGGATGACATGTTGCTGATAGGAAACAACAAGGAGATTATCCAGGACGTGAAAACTCAGTTGTCCTCTAAATTTGACATGAAGGATACCGGTGCTGCAAATTTCATTTTGGGCATGGAAATTAAAAGAGATCAGAAAAAAGAGGAAAATTTGGTTAAATAAGAGAAAATATGTCGAGACAATATTGCATAGGTTTAATATGTAGGAATGTAAACCGATCAAGGTCGCTATACATGTTGGTGTAAAGTTATCTAAAGATCAGTGTCCTAAGACACAAGAAGAGGAGGAGGACATGTCTCCTGTTCCATATGCGAGTGTAGTTGGAAGTTTGATGTATGTAATGGTTTTTACTTGATATGGATTTATGAGCGGAACAAAATGAATAACAGACCGAATACAAGAACACAAAGATACGAAGAAGAAAAATAAATATCCAATGAACAATAACTTCTATTGAGTAAATAAAACAGGCTGAAAGTGTAAAATTGCAGAACAAAAAACAACTTGCTCGAATGGTGGTAGCTATCTCTGAGAAGAGATGTGGCTTCTACGCGCATCCGTCTAAGAAGAATGATTAAAATGAGGCTCCATAGGCCCTTTTAACATTACTCATGAATTCAAAAACCCTATACATCCAAAAACCTAACCCTAGGAGATGAAACACCAAAATTTACGTGCGCCCCGATGGGTAAGTTGGTACCTCAACTTCCCAAGGTCATAAATTTTTCATAAGACCTCTGCTTTAAGTGTGTGATAGCCAATTGGAAAGGTATTTTCAAGAAATACAAACTATGTCATCAAACTTAGACTCTGCTTACAGTTTGACTGTGGAAAGCAAAAAAAAACACTGTTTAGGGCCCCTAAATGGCCTTGGAAGTACAGAAAGATGTACTGACATGAAAAATTCCAAAATAAGCCAGTTGGATTAGGTGGGAAACCACCAATATCCACCTGGAAGCTATGTAGGGCTTCAGACAACCCCGAATGTGTAGAACCCACAATTATAAAGAATTACAGAAGAACGTGCTGAACTAAAACTGTCAAAAGGATCTAGTTGGAATAGGTGGGTGGCCACCAATATCCACCTGGATCAATCCTCCCCCCTTAGGAAGAAATGGTCTCCATTGCATTTAGTGCCCCCATCAGGTGAGGAAATTTCTGTTGAATTTGGCTGTGGGTGAGCCATTTTCCTTGGTTCAGGAACTTCCCTACCTTGCAACCTGATAAAGTTGGATCATTTGCTGGCGAGTTCCCTTGACTTGTGTATCCACTATATGATCAATGGATGCCTATTCCATGCAGTCAGGGTTAAGCTCTGTTGGTGTTAATTGTTCTATGATCTCTGAGGTGTCCAATAATGGTGGAAAATATGGCCAAAGGAGGTCCACATTGAACACGGGGTGCAAGCCAAGGAAGGGGGGAGTGTTGAGCTCAAAAGAATTCTCTCACAGAGCCTTGGTGATAGTGTAAGGCCCATAGAAAAGTGGAAAGAGCTTCTGATGGGCCCCTATGAGGCATTATTTATGCAAATGTATCCAAACCTTATCTCCCAACTGAAACTTGTGCGATACACTGTGTTGATCATGGCACTGCTTGTACTTAGAATTGGCTTTCTGCAAAATCTCCTAGACATGTTGGCGGATTTGTTGAGTCCTCTCAATGAATCTGGTGGATTTGTCGTCCTCGAACTAAACATGGGAATATTCCATCTGTGTGGTTGCAATATGTAGTGCAACATCAATGGGACCCAAGGGTTGGAATTCCAACCCCACCTGAAATGGGCTATGGTTGGTGGAACTATGAAGAGCCCTATTGTAGCTATGTTGAACATAGGGAAGAATCTCATCCCATGTACGTGAATTCTTATAGTTATACATGCGTAGGATGTGCACAATCATCTAATTGATGACCTATGCCTAGCCATCGATTTGAGGGTGGAAGGTAGTGGATTTAGTGAGCTTTGTGTCCAACAGTGACCATAGACTCGGACAAAATGTGTTGAGGAACTTGTTGTCCCAATTTGATATGATGGTATGTGGTATCCCAAAATGAACCCATACTTGTCTGAAGAAGAGCTTGGTAGTATATGTTGCTGTGATGCTCTTCTTTCAGGATGTGAGAATGACCATCTTTGAAAATCGATCAACCACCAAAAATACACAATCATTACCTTACTTGGTGGATGGAAGGCCAGACATGTAATCCATCGATATGGATTCCCAAGGCCTCTCGGGAGTAGGAAGAGGGGTGTACAAGCCTTTATTCTTGATGGTTAACTTGGCAATGGAACATATAGTGCAATATATGATATACTTACTAACGTCCTGTCGAAGTTTTGGCCAATAAGAATGTTTTTGTAGAACGACCACATTTTTCTCCATGCCAAAATGTCTTGCCATTCAACTGTAGTGAGCCTCCCAAATCAGCTTTACACGCTCGCTTTCAGAAACATAGAGGTGGACTAGATGGCATAATAGTCTATCCTAAATGTGAAAATCAATGACATTAATGCCTGTACCCAAGAGCTGATAGGTGGTGGCGAAGTCAAGATCTTGCGATAAAGTTGGGGCCACTCATATGCCTCATGCCCACAGGAATGGAGCACAGTGGTGAGTGCAACCACAAGAGGTCAACTGAGGAATTCAAAGACATGATTTGTCCTCCCTGTCTTATACTTGATGTTGAGATGGAACTACTGTAGGTATGTGGATGTAACAAACCCGACCCATGGGTACCTTCCCCAGGGATGGGGCATTCAAATTTTCATCTTCCTTCTTAAATCAAATCCTTCTTTTCTGTCTCTATTTTATTTCTTCTCACCAAGAGATCTCCAACCTTAGTCATCATGCTCCTATTGGAGTTCAAGAGTGGAATACATGCTCTGGTGAAGGATCTTTGGGCGTTCATTAGTTGAGATCCGTGTATCATCCACGAGAATCCATTACCAGGTTCTCTCCACTCCCAGGGAAAGTCCATTCATCACCTAAGCCAATGACAGACTCAATACAAATCTATCATATCAGATGTAAAGGAATTCGACACTTCGACACTTCGGTGCTTTGACACTTCGACGTTGAACGCCTCTTTACTGTCCACACATGAGACCTCCCAGAGTCCTGAACTCCTGAAGTCCCGTAAAATTTCCATGTGTCTCTAGCCTTCAGGCCTTTTGGTCTCTCTACAATACTACACTCCAAATCCTTCGGAGTCCTGAAGTCTTAGACTCCTAGAGTTCTAGTCACTTCACCAACCACTTTGGCTAGGTGGGCATGTACCACGGGCTGACATGAAGAAGGGCTAGGGGTGACACGTGTCACATTCCAATAGGCATATAGGGTCTACGGAAAACATAAATTGAGATGACACGTGGCACATCGATCATGGGTTCACATCACCCTGGTGACGTCGGCTTTCCACGTCACGCCAGACTGAAAACCTTCCAACACCTCTCAGATATCACGATCGAGATCCGACCACATGGATCCATAGATCTATGACTCTTGTTACTTTGCGAATTTGGCCTTCAGGGGCTTTGCGATGCAAACTCCTCCTTTCTCCCAGAGTTGGTCAGCATCAGGCTGACCACAACCTAGATCTGACGGTTAGAAAAAGTCCTGAAGCATCCTCGAATCGATGACTCTTGTCACTTTGAGACTCAGAGCTTCTTGACATACCACACCTCAAATTCCCTCGGAGTTCCCAGTCTCTAGACTAAAGGATCTAGTGCCATGTGTCCCCTGTATATCGATGACTCTCGTCACTTTATCCTTCTGGGATTTTGGTGTTACAACACCCCTGTCCTCCCAAAGCGGTCAACACCAGGCTAACTACATCATGAATCCTATGTATAGGAAAGAACCTAAAGGATCCCTAGATCTATGGTCCTGGTCACTTCGCGTCTCCGACCTTCGAGGGTTTTGGATTTATTGCCACCCCATTCTCCCGAAGCAGGACTTCATCGAAGTACTGTGTGCGGGTTCCTCCTCCCGAATGATCGGATGGTAGGTGGAGCTTCTAAGGATATCCCGTAAATATATGACTCTCCTTTACTTCATAACTTAGACGTTTGAGGATTTTGATGCTATAACATATCTATTCTCCCGAAGTATAACTTCATAGAAGTCTTCTTAGTGTAGATCCAATGGTTGAGGGAACCCCTGAATGCTCTCGATCAGTGGCTTGCACTACTTCACGATGGGGAGTTGGATCTCGGTCTAATTAGTAAGATAGGTTCCTCTAACCACTAGGGAAACTGCCCAACGCTGGTCGACCTTACAGGTAACCGTGACTCTTGGTCACCTTTGACCGGTTTGTGACTATTTGGGCTGATAATACTCCAAAGTCCCATACTTCCATAGTTTCGAAGCCAAAAGGAACTTAGCTCCCTTAGGATTAACACAGGGTTCTTGGGTGTTGTTCACTTGAGTCCTTCTAAACTCTCGCGAGTTAAACAAATCTTCCTCATCGTGAAGTTGCTAAGGACTTGGGCATGGTGTCCTGGTTGTGCAACAAGGATTCTGAAGGAGATATCCTCTCTAGACTGACAGGGTCATATTGATGCAATTCTTTTTATCCCAGCCCTCCTACAGGTTTACGTCCCAAGACATCTCGAAGGCTAAACTAGGGCATATAGACAATCAATAATAAACATAATTGCACAAGAAGGTAAATGCATACACATAAATTGATCATTCAATACAGAGACCATTATTAGATGTATAAATACATACATTCATTCATTACTCCATTTCAAAACATAAATATGGAAATAGTTATTAGAACCAGAAATTGTGATGCGACTGTTGAAAGAGGTTCATGCTTCCACCCAACCATAGGCTCATTCATTCCTAACGGATTTACCACTAGCCACCCCTGAGATAGACCATGATGCTATGAGAGAGAATTATTTTTTTCAGGTCAAGAATAGTCAGGGATGAAGGTTTCTCTCCTCCTCCCACAAGCTCTTGGCAACGAGTTCTCTCTATAACAAGCATGGATGCCTGCTTTAGTACTTCCTTAGTCACTCAACACCCTCGTTTATCGACTTGTATCATAACCTTGCTAGCCATATCCTGCAACCAAAACACGTTTGTTTTCTCAGTTCTTTTTCGAGCTTGAGATCTTAGTCTCCCTTCTCTGCTTCTCTTCGCAACTCTTCCTCTGCCCACCATGCCTTCCTTTCTTTCCTTCCTCAACAATATTGTGTGTGGTATGAATTTCCAGTCCCTGGTTAGGTATGAAAGCCTTACAGATGAGTGCTTTGCCCCATACCCTCATTAACTCTTGAGGAGGTCTTCCCACTTACCAGTCCGACTGCAATTCATTCCCGGGTTAGAGGACTTTTTGGTCCTGAGTAATTAAATCCAACAAGGTACTTGTTTGGTGGGGTTATCTCAACCATTCCTAGTTCCCCTCACCATCTCTTTCATAGAATCCGTGGTTTATATTGGAAAACCCCCTCTTTCAGCAGTCATGCAACACTTATCCATTTCTATTAATAATAGAAATTACATTCCTTCACCTTTTATACAAAGGTTCATCAAATCAAACATTCACAAATATCGAGTTTTCCATGGTCTCTTAGAAATATATTTATAATTAAAAACTGGGGGAAACAAGGGTGTTACGGTGGACCACTTTTGATGGCAGTCATTCTGCAACTTCCCCTGTGTTTGTTTGAACTGCAGAGGCTTGTGATCAATGTGGACGATTGTCTCCTTTCCCAGAATGTAATGTTTCCATTGATGGTAGGCTTGTACAATGGAATACATTTCCTTGTCATAGGTGGGGTATTTTTGGACAATATCTGAGAGTGTCTCACTATGGTATTCTAGTGGATGGCTGTGATGAGTAAGAATTGCGCCTACAACATAGTTGGATGCATCAATCTCAATCTCGAATGATTGTGGTAGATCAGGTAAGGAGAGTACTAGAGATGAGCACAAGAGATGCTTCAGATCATCAAACGCTTGTTGTTGTTCCTTCCCCCACATTGAATGGATCATAGCCATTCAATGTTTATTTTGGATCCATTTTGGATCACACATCCCCATTGGGAGGCTTTTGGTCCCCAAAATATTTTGAGGAAAGATGAGGGAACTTGATTGCCACTTGGTTCCTCTCATACCATTGTTTCTTTCTTAGCATTTGTCTGTTGAGGTCAATTTTCCATATCTTTTGTCATCCCCTATGTTTCATTGATATCTTATCTACAAAGTTTTATCCCCTTCCAATTCTTCAAGTATGTGTAGTTTAAAGTATTCTATGGTGGGGATAACTTATAGGTATTCTTGTTCTTCTAGCATGGAAGGATCGAACCACCTCAAGTACTCAACATTAACCAATGCATTGATTTGCATATATGGAGGAAATTTCATCTAAACACATTCTTATTACCTACTCAATAATAGGCATTCCTTCCAGAGATAAGCCACACCTTATCTCCAACACAAAATTTGTGGTCTTCTCTATGTTCACCATGTCTTTCCTTGTACTGCTATTGAATTTTCTCAAGTTGTTCCTACACCTTCAAGTGTATTTGTTGGATCATTTCCATGAACCTGCTCATGTTCTTCACTTCCCCTTGCACCTCTAACACTTCTTCCTTTTGTTGTCCATACATAATGTCAAAAGGTAAGGGAGGTAAATAGTTGAAGCAAGTTTCAAATAGATATTTTCTTATAGAATAATGGAGTCACCCTTATTATAAGAGTGTTGAAACTAAATGAGTGTTATGTCATATGTTTTTGGATGCTTGATCTTATAGCATCTTAGTAGTTGTACTAACGTTTGGATGAAAACTTTGGTTTGTATGTTGATTTGGGGATGAAATATAGTAGAATACCTCATCTTGATATCCATCCTTTCCTAAAGTGTTGTCTAAAATATTCCCAAAAAGCTTTTGTCAAGATCAAATATAATGGAGCTTGACAATCCAAAGTGTACCCACACACGAGTGAAGATTAACTCAAATACTTCTTGTCTCATGATGGTATTATTGCAAGGAATAGGAACACACATTTTATTGAATCAGTCCATAATCACAAACAAGTAATCATGGTATCTACAAGACATGGAAAAATTTCAACAAAGTCCATGGAGAGACTTTCCCAAGTTCAATTTGATACGAGAAAAGGCATTTACAACCCAAGTTTTCTATTGTTAAGCTTGTTAGTGCTGCAAAGAACACATCCCCTAACAAAGATTGCCACCTTCTCTTTCATTTGTCACCAAAACACACCTCTACAGATTTCTCATTTCCTTTGTCATGCCAAAATGCTCTAGTATCCTAGAAGTGTGAGCTTATCCCATCACTCGAATTCTTCTATCTTGTGGTATGCATAACTTTTCTAGCTTGTATAATAGCACATTCCTGAGATGGAATTCATTCCCTTCCAAATCATCAACCATTCTTTCTTTTATCTCTTGGTATATGAATTTGAAATCCTCACCCTTTTGTTTGTCTTCACTTAGCAAATCATGAGTGGAGGGATTAAGTTGCATTAGTATACCAATGACTATAATTTTCTTCATTGGTGGTTGTGAAAGCATGTCATCAAGCTTGTTTATATCCCCTTCCTTATGTTTTATCAATAAATGGAATTGTTGAAGGAATCCCATTCATTTGTAATGCCTCACTTTATACAACTTAGCTTGACTTTGCATGTATTATAAAGGCTGATTGTTTGTTTGTATGATGGTTTCTTTCCCCAAGAGATAATGCCTCCACTTTTTCACCACTTTCACAATACTAAAGATTTGTTTATCATATATGTGGAGTAGTCCAAAATTGCTCTATGAAACAGTTCAAAATGATAACATATTGGTCTCCTTCCTTTCCTAAGTAGTTCCCCTAAAGCATACCTTCTTTCATTTGTTTTTAATTCAAAACATTGTTTCAAATTAGGAATGTGATCTATAAATTACTGTGGATATTCCACTAGAAAAATTCATCACAAGCTACAACAATATTACAAGTTTTTGTAATCTATTTTTATTCAATGCATTACTTAAGATCCATATTAAATGTTACTCACTTAATGCATGAAACTATTGGAATTGAAACTAAAATGAAATAAGTTAAGAAAATAACACACGATACACACAATGAACCTAAGATGTACCGTAGGAAAATCCAATTGGGGAAAAACCCAACTAGAAGGTGAGGCCTATGCTCTACTCTTTTCTTCTCAATTATGAAATGCAAATACAAAGAAAGGGGGACTCACTATGAAGTTTCCATGGACACTATGGCCATATGGCTACTACAAGATCTTTTACTTTGTTTTACTTCAATATCCCACTCTGTAATACCCCTAGGCCAAACCCCAACTGTAAATGTAAATATAAATGTATATATAAGCTGATGAGTTGTTGGCATCAAGTATTGGATTCCGTTTTGTGTGCACATTCCATAGTATAATGATTGCACAAGGATTGTGCATGAAAGAAATAACACACACATTTCATAGTGCTTCCTGCACCTGTGTAAGTGTGTGAGGATGGTGCACCAAAGGAAGAGTGCACACATCCCAGAGTTTTGCGCACACCCATTTAAGCATGCAGTTTTGGGGCCAGAGATCCTTTGTATATATATGTGTGTTTTGAGGCCATAGATCCTGTGTGGTTATTAGGCTAGTGAGCCTGGATACAAAAGGGCAGTGCACCTGTATTGTAAATGTAGTCACCCTTAAGTTGTTATTGTTAATATAATTGTATCTATGCGTGAAAAATCAACTTAGAAAAAAAGAGACAGGGGGATAAACTCCACCGAAAAAGGGAAAAGTGGGGGCTAAGCCAAGGGGGATTAAGCCCAAGGGAATATTTTATTATTATTTCTGAAAAAAGTGTAATTTATGGATATATGTTATCCTAATTTCTTGAGGGATGGGAATGAATCACCAAGTGGCTAAATATAATTATGATGGTGACAAGTTTCTAATTTAATGCATGCAATATATATTTTTGACCTTAGTGTATTTTTGGGAATCAATCTCATTGTTGAAGGATGGATACGATCTATTCCTCTTTGAAGGAAACTGCGTCTTTCTATAACTTATTGTCATTGGTTAACCTTGTGTTGGGTATGTGTTATATTATTTTTCCTCGGAAAACGTGTCACATTTTTACCTCATTTTTCATGTCGCCTCAATTTTCGTATCCATTGTTGGAAGGTTTTTCGGTACATGGTTTTTGCCGATGGTTTTCTATTTCCGATTAAGGAATTAGGGTTGTTGACTAATCCATGTCATTGGGTTAGGGTTTTGGATGCCGCTGGATCCTATATGTATATTGTATTATAAACAATGTATCAAAATGAATCAATATAGAATATGTTGGTTTTCCCGGTTTGGGTTTCTAGGGGAAAAATCTCTGTGTAATGTGTGTATTTTCCATTGTATCTTTTATGTTCTTTTATTGAAAATCTATTTGCAGTAAAATATTGTACAAGGTTAAAATCTACATTTGGTATAAGAGCTTTGCTGGCTTCCGGGGGGCACCTTTGTGGTCAAGGGTTTGGCTCGAGACTGTGATAAGCCTTGTTACAAATATGTGGTATTGTTTTTTCAAGTGAAAATAAATGGCGATAAGTTCGAAAATGGAGATCGAGAAGTTTAATGGGAAAAGTTTTGAGCCATGGAATCTCAAGATGGAAGATCTGTTGGTGGATAGTAATCAATGGATCACAGTGGATCCAAGTAATTCACCTACAAGAACTTCAACAGATGACTGGAAAAAGTTGGACTAGAAGGCAAAGAGCTCAATCCGACTGTGTCTCTCAAATTCAGTATTACTGGATGTGTCAGAGGAAGCTACAACCAAATATTTATGGGATAAGTTGGGGAAGTTGTATCCGGCTAAGTGCCTAGTAAATAAACTATTCCTGAGAAATAAGTTGTATAATCTAAGGATGAGAGATGGAGACTCGGTGGTAGATCATTTGAATGCCTTCAATACTGTGGTAAGTCAGCTAGTATCTGTTGAGATTAAAATTTCAAATGAAGATAAGTGTATTGGTTTAATGTGCTCTTTACCAGACTCGTGGGATAGTCTGGTTGTGGCCATAGGTACCATTACAACTGCCTTGAAGTTTGATGAAGTGATCTCATCCTTGTTTTCGGAGAAGATGACATGGAAGAACATGGAAGGAAAAAACACATATGCATTATTTGCAAGAGGATGCTCCTAGGAAAGAGATAGATCTAAGTTCCCAAGTGGGAGATCTAAGTTTAAGGGAAGCTCTATGTCTCCTAGAAAGTTTGTAAAGGTAAGTTGGAGATGTGGAAAAGAAGGGCATGACAAGAAGCAATGTAGATCCAAAGTTGAGAAAAGAAGGGATCTGAAGAATCTCCTTCTACAAAATAAAATACCTCCAAGGAAGAAGGAGGGGATGTGTACTTGGCTTCTTCAAGCATACATGCAGTCTGTAGATCATAAGGCATGGTTGGTTGACTCAGGTGCATCCTTTCATATGACTCCCCACAGGGAGTGGTTCTATGAATATGAAAGGTATGATGGAGGTAATGTTTTCCTAGGTGATGACTCGACAACCATAATCATAGGTCGAGGAAAATTCAAGTTGAGGCTCATATATGGAAGGATTAGAACACTACCTTTTGTTCTATACATCCCAAGATTGGCCATAAATTTGATTTATGTAAGCAAAATGGATGATGCAGGGGTAAAAACAATATTTGAAAAGGAAACATGCAGGATGGTTCGAGGAGAAATGGTTCTGTTGAAGGGAGTTTGGTTTGGAACTCTGTATAAGATGCAAGGAAGCATTATTAGTGATGGGTGTAATAGTTCCATTGTTCCTGATATTGGAGTTGAAGAAGAAATAACTCCTACAATATCTGGAGAAAAGGTTATGTTATGGCATCAAAGACTGGGGCATATCAGAGAGAAGGCTCTTCGACTACTACATGGTCAGGGTATGGTTGAAGGTATGTCTAAATTCTCTTTGGAATTTGATTTCTGTGAACATTGTGTATATGGGAAGCATAATCGGGTAAGATTCCCCTCTGGTGCAATGAGGGAAGAAGGAATTTTACAGCTAGTTCACAGTGATGTGTTTGGACCTGTGTTGGTTCCATCATTGAGAAAAATTGTGTACTGTGTCTCATTTATAGATGACTTCTCAAGGAATACTTGGATATATTTGCTCAGGAAGAAATCTGAAGTCTTTTATAGGTTTAAATAGTTTAAGGCTCTTATTGAGAATCAAACAAAAAAAATAATTAAGGTGCTAAGGAAAGATAATGGCAGAGAGTTATGCAAGACTGAATTTGAATAATTCTATATGAAGTGTGGTATAGGAAGGTAGAATACTACTCCATATACACCTCAATAGAATGGAGTTGCATAAAGGATGAAAAGGACGTTGATGGAAAAATAAAGGTGTATGTCAGTGGTGCCAGGTTAGGGAAAGAATTCTGGGTAGAGGCAGTGGGTATTGCATGTTATCTGATCAACAAATCACCCTCATCATTGCTGGATGACAAGACTCCACAAGAGGTATGGACTGGTAAGAAACCTTCTCTCACACATCTCAAGGTATTTGGCTGTGAGGCCTATGTTCATGTTCCAAAGGAAAATAGGAGTAAGCTCGATAAGAAGGCTAAAAAGTGTATCTTTATTTGGTATAAATATGATCTCAAAGGTTATAATCTTTGGAACCTAGAAACTAAGAAGGTTGTGGATAACTGAGATGTGGTATTCATAGAAATGAAGAATGTTGTTAAACAAGAAGTCCTACCAAGTAAGGAAGAACCAAAGAAAATAGAGTTTGACTTATAGGATGATGAATCCGACTCTACGGAAGAACAAGAATTAGAAGAAGAGGATCCTCATACTCCAGTATTGAGGAGATCAGTTTGAGAAAGAAGGCTACCAGAAATGTATACTCCATCTGATTTCCATTCAAAATTTTCTTTTCCTGTTATTGATGATGATCCTAGAACTGTCAGGGAGGAAACGGATTTAGAGGATGGAAAACTCTGGAAAAATGCTATGGATGAAGAAATGGTAGCCTTGGATAATAATGAGGCTTGGGATCTAGTGGAGTTGCCGACTGGAAGAAATCCCATTGGCAACAAATGGGTATTTAAAAAGAATTTGAATGCATAAGGCAAAGTGGAGAAATACAAAGCTCGATTAGTAGAAAAGGGTTATTCCCAGGTTGAGGGAATGATTTTGGTGATATTTTTCTCATGTTGCCAAGTTAACTTCTATAATATTTTTGTTATCTGTTGTTGTTGCATTTGATTTTGAAGTAGAATAGATGGATGTGAAGACAACATTCCTACATGGGGATCTGGAAGAATAAATCTATATGAAGTAGCCATAAGGATTTGCTGTGAAGGGAAAGAAGGAGCTGGTATGCCAGATGAAAAATTCCCTGTATGGTTTAAAACAATCACCAAGGATGTGGTATAAAAAAATTGATACTTATATGCTGGGACTTGGCTTCACAAGAAGAAAAAAGGATCATTGTGTGTATTTTAAATTAATTGGTCATCATTTGATTTATTTGGTCTTGTATGTGGATGACATGTTGCTAATGGGAAACAACAAGGAGATTATCTAGGATGTGAAAGCTCAGTTGTCCTCTAAATTTGACATGAAAGATATCGGTGCAACAAATTTCATTTTGGGCATGGAAATTAAAAGATATTTTAAAAAAGAGGAAACTTTGGTTAAATCAGAGAAAATATGTCGAGACAATATTGTAGAGGTTTAATATGCAGGAATGTAAATCGGTCAATGTCCCTATTCTTTTTGGTGTAAATTTATCTGTGGATCACTGCCCGAAGACACAGGAAGAGGAGGAGGACATGTCTCATGTTCCATATGCGAGTGCAGTTGGAAGTTTGATGTATGTATTGGTCTGTACTTGATCTAGATTTATGAGTGGAATGAAATGAATAATAGACTAAATACAATAACACAGAGATATGGAGAACAATAACAAATATCCAATGAACAATAACTTCTATTGAGTAAATAAAATAGGTCGAAAATGTAAAACTGCGGAACATAAAACAACTTGCTCGAATGGTGGTAGCTATCTCTGAGAAGATACATGGCTTCTACATGCATCCGTCTAAGCATAATGATTAAAATGAGGCTCCATAGTCCTTTTTAACATTACTCATGAATTCCAAAACCCTAGACATCCAAAAACCTAACCCTAGGAGATAAAACGCCAAAAGTTATGTGGGCCCCGATGGGTAAGTTGGTACCTCAACTTCTCGGGGTCATAACTTTTGCATATGACCTCCGTTTTAGGTGTGTGATAGCTCATTAGAAAGGTATTTTCGAGAAATACAAATTGTGTTATCAAACATAGACTCTGTCTACAATTTGACTACGACAAGCCAAAAAAACAATGTTTAGGGTCCCAAAATAGCCTTGGAAGTACAAAAAGATGTACTGACATAAAAAATTCCAAAATAAGCCAGTTGGATTAGGTGGGCGGCCACCAATCTCCACCCGGTAGCTGTGTAGGGCTTCAGACAACCCCGAAAGTGTGGAACCCACAATTAAAAATAATTACAGAAGAATGTGTTGAACTAAAACTATCAAAATGATCTAGTTGGAATAGGTGGGTGGCCACCAATATCCACCTGGATCAGTCCTCCCCCCTTGGGAATAAATGGTATCCATTGTGTTGAGTGCCCCCATCAGGTGAGGAAATTTATGCTAAATTTGGGCTTGGGTGAGCCATTTTCCTTGGTATAGGAACTGCCCTACCTTGACAACTCGATAAAGCCGGATCCTTTGCTGGTGATTTCCCTTGATTTGTGTGTCCACTATCTGATTAGTGGATGCCTATTCCATGCAGTTAGGGTTGAGCTCTGTTGGTGTTAACTGTTCTACGATCTCTAAGGTGTCTAATAATGGTGGAAAATATGGCCAGAGGAGGTCCACATTGAACACTGGGTACAAGCCAAGGAAGGGGGGAGTGTTGAGCTCAAAAGAATTGTCTCCTAGATCCTTGGTGATAGTGTAAGTCCCATAGCAAAGTGGACGGAGCTTCTGATGGGGCCCTGTGATCCAAAATGGATCGAGGAAGGCCTACAATTCAAATTTCTCAGAATAGGATGAAACCAACGCCATTGTGTTTTTCTTTTCACGTTGATTCCGAACATATAATTGTTTTCGCAAATGGACACTGTATGCGAAAGATATCACGTTTTGATCGATTTCCCAAAGAGGAAAAAAGTCAACTGGTCAAAGTCAACAAGTCGTACTGCTGATGTCAACAATACGACATGTGATGTCAGCATGACATAATGATGATGTCATCATGTTGACGTGGCATCACCAGGAGGTGACATGTGTCACTCAAATTTGGCATTTTCGAGATGAGTTGACACCAATATAGATTTGACACGTGGCACTATATGGATGACATGTGGCAGTCCGTACATGACGTGGTCCAATGGTAGGCTGACATGTGGCAATATGGATGAAATATGGGTTGTATGGATGCTGACATGGTAGGTGACTGTGCAATATAGATGATGACATGGCATGACACATGGCTATACAATAGGTGATGTGGCAGGTGACTGGGTTGTGCGGTGGTGATGTGGCAGCTAACTGTGCATGATGACCGTATGTTGACTGTGTGGTATGGTCTAATAACAGGGTGACACATGTCCCAATCAGAGGGCACCATGTGGCACATCAAATTTCACCAATATTATCTAGTTCAAAAATTTGTTATGGCTTCCAGGGGTTTTGAACCCTCAACCTATGTGGACGCCAACGACTTCGTGAAAGGGGGTCGACTGAATAGTCTGTTATGTTGCTTGTTTAAACAAGCCACCAAATTTGTATTTAAGTTGATAGTTGGCGTGTGTTAAGGGATAAGCCCCGGTTGATGGGGGCCAGCCCCGACCGACCAAGAGCTAGACTAGGGGGCTAAAGTCTAGGAGCTGGGTGCGTGGGAGCTTAGGGCTGTGGCCATATGGCCATGCCAACGACTAGGGGCTGGAAATCAGGGGCTAAAGACCAAGGGCACACTAGCCCATGGACACATGAACTTTCTCCATATGACCAGGAGTCTGTAAAGAAAGGGGCCAACACGCCTATATGCATATTTTTGGGTTTTTAAACCTTATTGTATAATTTTTAAGGATTTTCAGCTGATTTTTAATGGATTTTACCCATTTTTGGGAGATTTGGAGCCCGATTTGAGGCCAGATATTGAGAGGAAGTTGGGAGGTTGATTCCAAATTCAAATATATATATAGAATAAGGGTTCTTAGTATCATAAAGGAGGTTCATAAAAATATAAATGTTGATGAATTTGAAAGCCAAAGCCATTTTTATGCAGGGAAGACATTGAGGAGGGGAACTTTGCGGGCTAATTCCGGGAGCTACGCTCAACTGTTTTCAGTGCCATCAGTTGTGTTGGATTCTTGAGGTCAAGAAGAACATAACCAAACTAGTTTGTAATACATTAGAAAATTTTTTGATGTAATTTTGAATCATTGAAGAGAAATAAGAAAGCCTCACCCACTGAGACAAAGGACCGAAGACGTAGGCAATCTTGCCGAACTCTGTTAACAATTTTGTTGTTATGGTTTGATTCTCTTTATGTTTATATTCTGATCTGCATTTCTTATTATGGCTGCTATAATATATCATTAATATCTTCTTCTTTCAATCAATTCTTAAGTGGTAAATGAACTCATGCTTAAAAATGAACCAAGTCTTTAAAACATAATTTCGGATCAAGTGGTATCAGAGCAGGTTGACAGCTGGTTTTTGAGTTTGCATGATTACCAGGGAAAAGGTGAATCATGGTGAAGGCAAGCTTGTATAGGGGGATCTATAGATTGGATTGAGAAAGAGGACTTCTCAAAGTGAGGATATGGCATCGGAAGAAGGCATGTATCAAAATGAGATCGAGTTGCAAAAGACTTTATTCATCATGTCTGAGATGGTGAAGGTCTTATATGAGGATTACTTGGAACGAAAGGGGCATTTCCAAGGGGAATATTCTAAACAAGGAAAAAGTGAAGAAGGAGAGGATCCTCCTAAACCTCCTCCTTCACGTCCTTCTTCTCCATCAACTTCTTCTTCTTCAAGTACAAGTTCAAAATCCACTGCAAGAAAACATTCCCATAAACATAAACATGGTATGCCTTCACTTAAGCTTGATTTGAAATTTGAATTTCCCATGTATGATGGCGAAGTCAATGCTGAGAGGCTTGATAACTGGGTCAGACAGATGGAAGTTTATTACAGTGTGCAACAAATTAAGGATGAGGCAACTGAAATCAAGTTGGCATCGCTTCGTCTTGTAGGCAAAACACTCATCTGGTGGCAGACTAAGTTGAAAAATGGCACACAACAAGTTGGTAATATATTTCCATCATGGAAAGATTTTGTTTTTGCACTTAGAAAGCAATTTTATCCTTTGGGTTATAAAGAGAAGGATTTAATTGAATGGCAAGGTCTTAAACAAATGAGTTTTGTAAGATGGAATCAACGTTGAATATTCCATTACATACCCAAGAAAATATTATGAAGTATATAGGAGGTTTACCTGCACATATTCATAACACTGTATTTATGTTTGGGCCTACCAATCTTGATGAGGTTTCTGTTCAAGAAACATACATTGAAGCAGGGAAAATAGGAGTTGGTGTATTAGGGGAATCGTCTTCAAGGAAAGAGGATAAAATAAAGGGGAGTGGAAAGAAAGAAAATTCAATGACAAGAAAGGAAGATAAGCTCTCTTTCAAGCATTACAAGAAAGAAGGGCATGATGATGGCCATTGTTGGCAATTGCACCCAGAGAATTGACCGAAATGGTTCAAAGAGAGGAAAGGGAGGCAAACAATTGATGAGACTAAGATCACATCAGTTCGTTTGATAGGTAAAATTGGTTATGGATATGAATCTAGATGCAAGTTTTTTTCACATAAGGGTGATAATGAAACATACCAAGATCGATACATTGATAGATAGTGAATCTCAATATAACTTGATTGCAGAGGAAGTGGTTAAACAATTGGGATTAAACATTAATATGCATCATAAACCTTCGTCACTTAAATGGATAAGCAATAATCATAAATTGCACATAACCAAGCAACGCACTTTAAGTTTGCAATTTCATCAAAGTTTGTGGATGAGGTAACGTGTGATGTGCTGCCACTCAATGAATGTGGAATGGTCTTAGGAAGTCCTTATTTGTATGATCGCAAAGAAATATTCTATAGGGAACAAAATCAATATCACTTAATCAAAGAAGGCAATGAATATGTTGTACATGCTCATCACTTAAAAGAAAATCAATCTTTTCAAACATTGGAACAATTAAGGAAGGCAACTTATGCAAGAAACACACCTATAATTCTGCTAAATCAAGAAATTGATCTTAAGCATGAACATGAGATGGTTGTAGAATGGAAGTTCAATCATACTTTGCTTCAAGATAAGCTAATGTCATGCAAGTAATACAAACATATTAGCTCATTTGCAGTCATATTTACGATGTTAACGCTGCTAATGTTTTCAACATGGATGGTAGTGGCTTCAGTAAGATGTGAAAGGGTACAAGTGGCTAACAATATGTTGTTAGTTGTCATGGTTGTTTTGCAATTGATCTTTATGAGATAGGTGAAAAGGATAGAGTTTAAAGACAAAGAACAAGTGGGGTGGCCTATCCCACACTTGATGACTGGTTAATACCCTTTTGGAGGATGAAAAGGTCTAAGTGGGGAGGCATGATCCAAAATGGATCCAGGAAGGCCTAAAAATCAAAGTTCTTGGAATCGAACGAAAATAACTCCATTGCGTCCGTATCGTCATGCTAATTTTGACCATTCAATCTTTTTTTGCAAATGGACGATGTATGCGAAAGATATCACGTTCTCACTGATTTCCCAAACATGCAAAAAGTCAACTGGTCAAAGTCAACAGGTTGTACTGATGATGTTAGCAGTACGAAAAGTGACATCAACATGATGTCATGATGATGTGATCATGCTGATGTGGCATCACCAAGAGGTGACATGTGTCACTTACATTTGGTGTTTTTGGGCTGAGTTGGCACTTGTACGGATTTGACATGTGGCATTGTACGAATGGCATGTGGTAGTCCGTACATGACGTGGTCCAATGGCAGGCTGACATGTGGTAGTATAGATGAAAACTAGGTTGTACGGATGCTAATGTGGCAGGGTGACTATGTAGTATAGATGATGACATGGCACAACACGTGGTTGTACGAAAGGTGACATGGTAGGTGACTAGGTTTTATGACGGTGACATGGCAGATGACTGTGCATGCTGACTATACGATGAGTGTGTGGTACATTCCAATTACAGGGTGACACATGGCCCAATTAGAGGGTGGCATATGGCACCCCAGATTTCTTCAATATTGGCTAGTTCAAAAATTTGTTATGGCTTCTGGGGGTTTTGAACCCTCGACCTCCGTGGGTGCCAGCGACTTCGTGAAAGGGGGCAGACCGACCAGTCTGTTATGGTGCTTGCTTAAACAATCCATCGAATTTTTATTTCAGTTGGTAGTTGGTGCGTGTTAAGGGATAAGCCCTAGTCGACGGGGGCTAGCCTCGACCGACTAGGAGCTAGACTAGGGGATAAAGGTCGGGAGCTGGGTGAATGGGAGCTTAGGGTTGTGGCCAGATGGTCATGCCAACGACCAGGGGCTGGAAATCAGAGGCTAAAGACCAGGGGTGCACTAACCCATGGACACATGGACTTGGTCCATATGACTAGGAGTCCGTAAAGAAAGGGGCCAGTGTGCCTATATGCATATTTTTGGGTTTTTAAGCCTTATTGTATAATTTTTAAGGAATTTCAGTTGATTTTTAATGGATTTTAGCCATTTTTGGGAGATTTGGAGCTCGATTTGAGGCTAGATATTGGGAGGAAGTTGGGAGGTTGATGCCAAATTCAAATATATATAAACCAGGGGTTCTTAGAAGCATTAAGGAGGTTCAAAATAGGATAAATGTTGAGGAATTTGAAAGCCAAATCCATTTTTATGCAAGGAATCCATTGAGGAGGGGAGCTTTGCGGGCCAATTCTGGGAGCTACGCTCAACTGTTTTCAGTGATGTCAGTTGTGTTGGATTCTTGAGGTCAAGAAGAACACAAAAAAACCAATTTATAATCCATTAGAAACTTTTCTGATGTACTTTTGAAGCATTGAAGAGGAATAAGAAAGCCTCACCCACTAAGACAAAGGCTCAGAGACGTAGGCAATCTTTCCGAACTCCATTAACAAATTTGTTGTTATGGTTTGCTGCTCTTTGTGATTACATTCTGATATGCATTTCTTATTATGGATGCTATAATATATCATTAATCTCTTCTTCTTTCAATAAATTACCAAGTGGCAAATGCAATAATGCTTAAAACTTAACCAAGTCTTTAAAATATAATTTCGGATCACCCTGTAAGGCGTTCTTTCTACAAATGTAGCTAGACCTTATCTCCCACCTGAAACTTGTGCAGTACCCGATTTTGATCATGGTGCTGCTTTTACTTATCATTAGATTTCTACAAAATCTCTTGGACCTGTTGGCGGATGTGTTGAATCCGCTCAATGAATCTGGTAGCTTTGTCAGCCTCAGACTAAACATGGGAAGATTCCATCTGTTTGGTTGCAAGATGTAGTGCAACATCAATGGGACCCAAGGTATGGAATCCCAACCCCACCTAAAATGGGCTATGGCCAATGGAGCTATGGAGAGCCTTGTTTTAGCTGTGTTGAACATAAGGAAGACTCTCATCCCATGTATGTGGATGCTTATAGTTATACATGCGTAGGATGTGCACAATCATCCGATTGATGACCTATGCCTGGACATCGGTTTGAGGGTGGAAGGCAGTGGATTTAGTGAGCTTGGTGTCCAACAGTGACCAAAGACTTGACCAAAATGTGTTGAGGAACCTGTTGTCCCAATCAGAGATGATGGTTTGTGGTATCCCAAAATGGACCCATACTCATCCGAAGAAGAGCTTGGCAGTATCTATTTCTGTGATGCTCTTCTTGCAGGCTGTGAGAATGGCGATCTTTGAAAACTGATCAACCACCACTAATACACAATCATTACCTTGCTTGGTGGATGGAAGGCCAGAAAAATAACCCATCGAGATGGATTCCCAAGGCCTCCGGGGAGTAGGAAGAGGGGTGTACAAGCCTTACTTATTGATGGTTGGATTGGAAATGGCACAAGCAGTGCAAGATCTGATATACTTACTGACGCCCTGTTGAATTTTTGGCCAATAATTTTTTTTTTGTAGAATGACCACGGTTTTCTCCATGCCAAAATGTCCTGCCATCTGATTGTAGTGAGCCTCCCAAATTAGCTTTGCACACTCGCTTGCAGGAACATAGAGGTGGCCTAGATGGCATAATAGTCCATCCTGAATGTGAAAATCGATGACATTCACACCTGTACCCAAGAGATGATAGGTGGGCGAAGTCAGGATCTTAATGATAAAATTGGGGCGACTCATATGCCTCTTTCCCACAAGAATGGAGCACGGTGGTGAGTGTTTCCATGGGAGGTCGACTGAGGCAGTCAACAACACAATTTGTTCTCTCTATCTTATACTTGATGTTGAGATGGAACTGCTATAGATATGTGGACCACTTCCGATGGTGGTCATTCTGCAACTTCCCTTATGTCTGTATTAACTGCAGAGGCTTATGATCAGTGTGGATGATTGTCTCCTTTCCTAGAATGTAATGTTTCCATTGATGGCAGGCTTGTACAATGGAATACATTTCCTTGTCATAGGTGGGGTATTTCTGGACAGTATATGAGAGTGTCTCACTATGGTATTCTAGCAGATGACCGTGCTGAGTGAGAGCTGTGCCTACAACATAGTCAGATGCATCAGTCTCAATCTCGAACGATTGTTGTAGATTGAGTAAGAAGAGTACTGGAGGTGAGCACAAGCGATGCTTCAGATCATCAAATGCTCGTTGTTGTTCCTTCCCCCACACCAAATTTTCCTTGACACCACCCTTGGTCACTTGGTTGAGGGTCCATGCAATATCGGAGAATCCCAACATGAACTGTCGGTAGAAGTTGGCAAATCCTAAGAATCTCTAAAGCTCGGTTAGTGTGGTCGAGGATGGCTAGTCACGGATCACTTGGATCTTAGCTAGATCCATATGTACCACATGTTCATCAATAATGTATCCCAAGTATTAGACCATGTTCATTCCAAAGGATAATTTTTCCAAGTTGGCATATAGCTTGTGCTGCCGCAGAGTGCTCAAAACCTGTTGAATATGCTACATGTGCTCCTCCCAAGTTTTGTTGAAGATGAGGATATCATCCAGGTATACCACCACAAAAAAATTGGTGAAGGGTCTCAATACATCATCCATAAACCTTATGAAAGTTGTTGGTGCATTTGTTAGGCCAAAGGGCATGACCAACCATTCAAAGAGACCTTCTTTAGATTTGAAAGTTATCTTCCATACATCATTTAGTTTGATGGGAACCTGGTGGGTCAATCTTGTTGAAAAACTTGGCCCCCTTGAGTTAGTCAAGAAGGTCATTAATTCGGGGAATTGAGTACTAGTTCTTGACTTTGATTTTTTTTAATGCTCTATAATCAATGTAGAGCCGCCAGGTCCCGTCTTCCTTCTGCACCAGTACAATCAGGCTTCTGGAAGGGGAGGAGCTAGGTGTAATATACCAGATATAAAATGTATGCAGAACATAAATAAAATGCTAGAAATGGCAGAATAACAATAATATAACCATAACATTCACCACAATAGAACTGAAATGTTAAGAGAATAATAACATAAATAACACTTTGAATATGAAAGCAATGTTCACGGGCCTCTTCGAGGGGGCAACCTCCAGTTGAGCAGAGCTCTATTACAATAATATCCAAGCTAGGGTTCTCATACCCTCGACTCCTATTTATACTAAAAAGAAGCATCTAGAGGAAGATCCTTCTAGAAGTGAATGCTTCTATTAGGTCTTCTTACATCCACCTTATTCTATTTTATTGAAAGGCCTTATTAATATTGAACTTTATTACATCCGAATATATTGTTCTACCTATGTGTGGGTTAGGACCCTAACATGTCCGCCCCCTTAAAAACAACCTTGTCCTCAAGGCTTGAGATGAGGAAATTGTTGCAGAATGGTAGCTGGTTCCCAAGTGGCATTTGTTGGAGTTGTATCTTTCCACTGGACCAACACTTCCTTGATGGTTCTCTGACGTAGGTGATGCTCACGCTGGTCCAAAACTGCTTCTGGCTGTAGCCAAATGGATTCTTCTTTAGCTAACTCTAGAAGGTTGGTTTGAATTTGGCACTTAGATCCAATCACCTTCTTTAAGCATGAAACATGAAAAACAGGATGTAGCTTCGAATGTTTGGGCAAAGCTAACTGATAGGCTGCTTATCCCACACACTTGAGAATGGTATAAGGAC
>JASDQU010735772.1:146915-161062 GCA_032191745.1 Picea mariana | reverse complement strand
TTTATATTTTCTATGTAATTGATATTGGTTATTATTTATATTGTTACTTAGTTTTTTTTAAAGATAATTTATGTATAAAATTTTGAAATGTTAAATATTTTTTTTAAAATGAATTATACCAAAATTTAATATAAAAAGGTCCAAAGTCTTGCTTACCTAGAGATAATACTCTTAAAAAGAGAAAGATGACATGAGATAAAAATGTTATTCTTTTCCCTAACCTATAGCAAGAAAAAAGAAGAAATACTACAAAATTGATGAATGTGAAAACCTACACACTCATATTATTTATGTTTTTTATTTTATTTTTAGATATTTTCCATTTATATATAATATTTTTAGTAAATAAAATAAAATAAATTACATTCAAATGAACTAGTATTTCAAACTAAATTATTTTTTTTAATAAAATAATACATCTAAATAATAATAATTCATTTAAAATAAAAATACCATAATTATAATTATAATTTTTTTTCAAACTAAATTAATTTTTTTAATAAAATAATACATCTCAACAATAATAATTCATTTAAAATAAAAATACCATAATTATAATTATAATTTTTTATTTATAAAATTATAAAAAGTTAATGAAATAATTCATTTAAAATAAAAATACCATAATTATAATTATAATTTTTTTTGTTTTTATAAAATTATAAAAAATTAATGAAAGCAATCTTGACAAAACTTTATTGTTATAATAATATATCCATTAAGAAACATATTGTTATAATAATATATTAAAAACTAAATTATTTTTTTAATAAAATAATACATTTAAATAATAATAATTTATTTAAAATAAAAATACCTTAATTTTAATTAGACATTTTTTTTATAAAAAATTAATGAAAACAATATTGAATTTCAATTAAAAAAAAGATAGTTTTTCTTTCAACCACTTTAGTTAAACCTTAATAACCATATGTAATTATTTATTTAAAATATCAATATCATAATTTTAAGATAATTCTTCCTTCAACCACTTTAGTTAAACTTTAACAACCATAATTTAAAACAATAATAATTTATTCAAAATATAATACCATAATTTTAATTAAAGAGAAAATTGAAATCATAAAATATTAATGAAAACAATCTTCTATTTGAGATAAAACTTTACCTGTTATAATAATAAATTGATTAAGAAAACTATCGTTTATAAAAAATGAATTTCAATGAAAAGGATAACTCTTTGTTTTATTAAGAAAACTATAATTTATAAAAACTGAATTTCAATGAGAAGGATAGTTCTTTTTTTCTCAACTACTTAAGTTAAATTTTAACTACCACAATTTAATTTATTTTATTTATTGCTACTCTTCTCATTTAAAATATTTATAAAAGTGGAAATATTTATACATTGGAAAAAGTAGGTTGTGTGGGCTCTACTCTAAGTGGTATAGTCAACAATCTTCTTCTTTATGAGGATGATATTGTTCTTATGGTAAGGAGTCCCCATGATTTTGAAAACAAATTAAGAATCCTCAAAGATTTTTGCTCCAATATGAATATGAGTGTTAAGACTGATAAGACTAAGGTCATGATTATTAAATCCGATAAGATCACTTATGATACCTTTCTATATGACAACAACAACTTGGAGGAAGTGACTTCATACAAATATCTTGGAATTGATATTCACCACAAGCTCAAGTGGAATTATAGCATTTAGAAAATGATTATTGGGAGATGTAAAGCTTATTATGGGCTTGAAAACAATTGTAAATCAGGGGATCTTTGGAGTTGGGATAAGAAGAAACTCCTCTTTGAAACTCTTGTTACACTTGTTATTTTTTATGGATGTGAAGTATGTGGCTGTAGTATCTCTAGTGAATTGTGAAGAAAGATAGAGAAAATACAAAAGAATTTTATAACATATAATCTCAAAATTAAAGGAAATACACCTTATCTCATCCTCCTCTTAAAAACAAGTCTCTCCTCCATTGAGAGCATGGCTATGACTAGATACCTAATGTATAAGAACAAGTTAAACAACATGGAAGATAAGAGACTTCCTAAAATTGCTTCAAAATCTAGTCGTAACCACCATGTGAGGATGGCATAAAGATGCCTGGTCTTGGCTAAACTATTGGAGAATCATGGAAGGCACTATTTTGCAAAATAAAGATACTATTAAAAAAATAGTAAGTTCAAAATTATCTCTTTGTTTTGCCAAGTGTAGAGAAAAAAAAAACATTGCTAAGATAAGAACAAAATTATAAGAATCCCAAGTAGTCACTTACCCTTAGAAGCGACTTCATCAAATATCTTGGAATTGATATTCACCACAAGCTCAAGTGGAATTATAGCATTCAGAAAATGATTATTGAGGGATGTAAAGATTATTATGGGCTTGAAAACAATTGTAAATCATGGGATCTTTGGAGTTGGGATAAGAAGAAACTCCTCTTTGAGACTCTTGTTACACTTGTTATTCTTTATGGATGTGAAGTCTGTGGCTCTAGTATCTCTAGTGAATAGTGGAGAAAGATAGAGAAAATACAAAAGAATTTTATGACATATAATCTCAAAATTAAAGGAAATACACCCTATCTCATCCTCCTCTTAGAAACAAGCTTCTCCCCCATTTAGAGCATGACTATGACTAGATACCTAATGTATAAGAACAAGTTAAACAACATGGAATATAAGATACTTCCTAAAATTGCTTCAAAATCTAGTAGTAACCACCATTGACTCAAGTGAAGATGGCATAAAGATGCCCGATCTTGGCTAAACTATTGGGGAATCATGGAAGACACCATTTTGCAAAATAAATATACTATTAAAAAAATAGTCAAGTTCAAAATTATCTCTTTGTTTTGCCAAATGTAAAGAAAAAAATAAGCATTGTTAAAATAAGAACAAAATTCTAAAGAATCCCCAGTAGTCACTTACCCTTAAGAATTCGATCTTAGTAAAAGTTAATCATTATCATCATCATTATGTTTTAATATTAATATACACTATATTTTATATTAATGAAAAAATAAATCAGCCATATGTCCGATAGATGCAAGGAGGATATGAGAGTATATTTCATGGATTATGCATATTTCATTATCGATTAATATATAAATATTGAATCTGGGCATTATAAATCTATGGTTTTCAGATTGACAGATGTAGCCATATGTATTTCTTTCAGTGCTGCGAACGTTTGTCTATTTCTCTTGTGTATGTTACTGTTAAAAATATTTGGATAATCTCTCTCTGTTTAGATCTGAAGGCAGCTATAGCTGAGCACACTTAAAAAAGGAAATGGGTGGTGTGTTAGTCTGCTCAAATATTTTTCACAGAGGGTAAAAAGGCCAACGGTGACAGAATCCTAATCCTTCTTCTGTACAGTGTACTCTCCATCCCAAAATAACATTGAAAACATGCTGTTTTCCTGATCACACAGGTCTTTGAAGATTGCTTGTTTTGCTTATTGAAAAGCGTATGCCAATTGGATATACAACAGTTATTTGTATACTGATTGCTCATATAACCTACTGCATAATAGATATGAAAGTTGCAAACCAGACTGCTTCAAATTGGCACAGGTTGCAATAAAAGTCGGCTCTGAGATCCTTGTGTTCACAACTTCCATCTGCAAATCAAAACACAATTCTGAAATTACCCAAAGAACCCACAATTCTGTGATTCCACTTTTGACAAGATATTTTGTCATTCAATAAGACATTATTGTATCGGAAAATCTTTAACACTTTATCACTGAATTGAAAGCTGATGTTACTTAAACAAAACAAAGAAAAAAAGAATCAAATCAATGAAAATTCGAAACTTGAATATTTTTATCCATCCACCTTGATCGATCCGTTTACCAGTATATGCAGTCAATGACTTCTGGGGAGAAAGAAAGCATGCTGAAGACCACAACAACCCCCATGGTCTTCTGATCTTGAGATGCACACAGCTTGGCACGAGTCGTCGGGGGTTCGAATCGTGCCAGGCAGTGTGCATCCAAAGAATTTACCCAAATTGGTGATGAAAATAGAAGGATGATTCGGTGGAAAGACAAAGAAAAATAATACAGGAGAAGGCAGAAGAAGGTGATTGAGCCTGTGTATATATGGTGGATAATAGGTATTGCCTACCAGACGCCGACTTTCTGCCTACCGACAGGCAAAGGAAGCAGGTGCTATCGGTTGATTTGGTGGATTGGACACTGAAAGAGATGGAGGCATCACAGGTGTCAATAAGCAGAGAATGAGGGGAGAATTTGGGTGGATTCCTGCGTTCCGTCCCTTCGTGGCATCTCGTCTGTGGTGTTTGGGTTGTCACATGTCCAAATCAAAAAGAGGAAATTCAAAACCACCCGTCATTCTTGGGTTCATGTAAACAGATTGCCATTTGTCAAAGCCATAACCCCTTTTTTTTTAATATACCCACATACTATACAGCTATAAGGCACAGACGAATATACCCGGGCGTCATTAATTATTGAAGGGGGCCATGACAGGAATTCCACCAGCTCTTTGTACGTGATTAGAGGTTGCAGTGTCAGAAAGCCTCGGAATGGTTGGACAATCAGCAGCCATGGAAGATACACACAATTAGCAATTACAATCAAACGTCACCTTTACAGCATAGTGAGTATGGAGACAATTAAATTATATAATATTATTTGGATGATGAGAGGAATCAAATTTCTTAAATTATAATTTATTATTAATTTTTTAGTTTTATTTATATATTATTTTTCATATTAAATAATAAAAAATTAAAATTAAATAATGTGGATGTATGTTAATTTGATTTTTTATGTTGTCATATTAAGTAGACAATATCTTCTCCATATTAAATTGTGGACTTGGATTCTATTGTATCATTGAAAATATAAAATTAGTGATGAATCTTCTTTACCAATCAACTAATTTGTCATGTTAACTTAAAATTTATGAATTTTATTAATTAAAAACTAAATGTTGGAATGGTTTTGATTTATGAATTTTATTAATTAAAAATTAAATGTTGAAATGATTTTGATTCAAAATTGAATAGCAAAATAACTGTTTTAATGAAAAAAAAATAATAATAATACAAAAAACTGTTTTTTTTAATGTGTTTTCCAAAAAAAAATTGATCCTATTACTTCAAAACAGTTTTTTTGAGGTTTCCAAATTGATTCAGATGTAATCACACTACATCAACACATGAATCAGATTTACAATTTTTGAATATGCCCTTTATCTCTATTTTATATTGTTCAGCTTGTTGAAAAACCCTTGAGGTACTTGGATTATACAAACTTAGCCACTCAAATCTGCAGATCCAACCATTTATCACCGAATTTCTAGCAAAATCAAACTAAAAAATGGCTAAAAATCTCAAAAGGTAGAACATTTAGACTACTCCTATATTACACAATGACCATGAAATAACAGATTGAGTAATGAAACGAGAATTGAGTAATGACCATGAGATAACAGATTGACCATGAATTTTATTAATTAAAAAATTTCTGTTTCCAAAATTATTTTTATTTTAACCCATTTAGGTTGGGTTGACATTTAGAAAATTTCTTTCTAATTCCTCTACGGTCTTAATACATCAATGGTTAAGATGAATTTATGGTTTCAATAAAGTGATGGTTATTCACTTTAAGATACACAACTAAATATTGCTTATTTGAATTAACATATAATGTAAAATTAATCATCTTATGTTGTTTATTTGATTGGACATATAATGTAACATTAATCGTTTTTTTTTCCAGGCATGTAACAATAATCATCTTATGAAGTCTCACTAGAATATAGTACACTGTGTAAAATATTCTAAGTTTTTGGGCTAACTTTAAGGGTATATTTTTGTATAAATTAAGATGTAAGAGATGGGAAAAGGGTTTGGTTGCTAGATTGTTGGTTATGAGTTGCCTATTAGATGTTTTGTTGGTTTCTAGATCGTTGGTTGGGTATGTAAAGATCTCGATACTTTGTTATGTGATGACCCTATAACTTATGAGCATAATTTTTATATCTTTATATATGTTGGTTATTGAGTATGATGATATAATATCTCTGATTTTATTTATATTTCAATGTGTAGTTTACCTGCAAAGTGATGTGGATTCATTCATTCTACTTTTTTTTAGTTAGTTTAGGGATTTTGACCTAGCCCTTACGCCTTCGGGCCTCATTGTATAAATTAAGATGTAAGAGATGGGAAAAGGGTTTGGTTGCTAGATTGTTGGTTATGAGTTGCCTATTAGATGCTTTGTTGGTTGCTAGATCGTTGGTTGGGTATGTAAAGAGCTTGATACTTGTTATGTGATGACCGTATAATTTATGAGCATAATTTTTATATTTTTATATCTGTTGGTTATTAAGTATGATGACATAAGATCTCCTATTTTATTTATATTTCAATGTGTAGTTTACATGGATGATAATGTAAGTTAAGTTTATTCTATTTTATTTTATGATCAATGTGTTATCTTTATTGTGATGGATGTTACATTGTTCTATTAATGATGATACAAATGCTTAAGAATAGTTAGAAAAGGTGATCCATAAAATGTAGGCATATTGCACATCCATCTCACCAACACAGATCCTTCTTGTGTAGTTAAATTATATGTGTCTTTTGCAACCACTATCATATTAAAAACATTATTCTTATAACTCTATTCCTAACTAGGAAAGAATGGCTTTGTTTTTAATTTGGAATCCATGCCCCTGCCTCTTTTGCTTTTAATGCTAGGGAAACAAATAGGGTAAGGAAATTGTTTTCTCACTAGTTTTAATAAATGGGTCAATTAAGCCAACAATACAAAGAGCAATGAGTTGTTGGGTGTGAGGCTCATTCGATGAATCAATGAAATGAGGAAATCAATATGTGTAAGGATTCAATAGCATCAATGGACTAGAGAAAGTTTTGTGTTGGTGGCTTAGTCAACATCTCAATGATTGAGAGAAATCATTGGATGTATGGGGATATGTCCCAATCAACAATCCTATGCTATATAGGCAAACCAAGAGTAATATTTCAACCCCATCTTATTGTCCATTCATTTAGAACAAAACCAAAATTAAACTAGATCAATCTGAATTGTCTTATTGTAAATTAATGGTGGTTAGAGTAGTGATTGTGATTTCTAATTGCTATTAAATGATTAACAATAGAGATGCAAATATATTAGTCGTATATTTTTACCAATAACACATTGAATATAGAATTGAGATATGCATTATATCAAGCATTCATAGGAAACCCAAAAAACATAGTAAACACACACAAATACTTGAATCGTTATCATGTATTCAACCACAACTGAGAACATCATTTAACTTGGAGAAATTTGAAAGAAAAAATCCAACATCAAATAGCTATGCTCAGTTTTTTATTCTCAATAATTAAATAATTACAAAAATGTTTCTAACTCTCTCGAACATTTAATGATTTACATAAAAATAATTTCTTCAGTATTCCTTTACTACTTTGCCAAAGAACCCTTTCTAAGTCATTGTGCATCGGTTTATTAGTAGTGATAGGCTTTGTTTGAGTAGCTGGAAGGCTGGGCATCCCTATCCCTTTAATGCCACTTTTGCAGTTCTCTTGCTCCCATTTCCTCATTTTGCTGGTAGTGTTTCCCTTTAAGGTTCCCTCCTTCTTGCCTTCTTTTAATTTTAGCACTTACATTGGAAGCACAACACATTTTGGATGAGTGGTGGCTAGTTGAGTTAGTGTGGTCATCCACACTAATAATCGTGCCCTCATTCCTTTTTACTAACTTCCATTGCAACAAACTCCTCTTCCGCAACTTCCTCTTTTTATAGCATCTTTTCAAACTATGTTTCTATAGCCTCTTCAAACCTTTTGTAGCTTACTATATACTGCTCTTTTTCCAACTATTTTGATTAGCTATGAATCATAGCCATTCAATGTTTTATATTGGATCCATTTTGGATCACACATCCCCATTGGGAGGCTTTTGGTCCCCAAAATATTTTGAGGAAAGATGAGGGAACTTGATTGCCACTTGGTTCCTCTCATACCATTGTTTCTTCCTTAGCATTTGTCTGTTGAGGTCAATTTGCCATATCTCTTGCATCCTCTACGTGTCATTGATATCTTATCTACAGAGTTGTATCCCCTTCCAATTCTTCGAGTATGTGCAGTTTAAAGTCTTCTATGGTGGGGATAAATTATAAGTATTCTTATTCTTCTAGCATGGAAGGCTCAAACAACCTCAAGTACTCAACATTAACCACTGCACTGATCTACATATATGGAGGAAATTTCATCTAAACACATTCTTATTACCTACTCAATAATGTGGAAAGGTCCATATCTTAAGGGCTTGAGTTTCCTGGCCACCCCTTGTAGGCATTCCTTCCAAAGATAAGCCACACCTTGTATCCAACACAAAATTTTTGGTCTTCTCTATGTTCATCATGTCTTTCCTTGTACTTCTATTGAATTTTCTCAAGTTGTTCCTACGCCTTCAAGTGTATTTGTTGGATCATTTCCATGAACCTGCTCACGTTCTTCACTTCCCCTTGCAGCTCTAGCACTTCTTCCTTTTGTTTTCCATAATGTTAAAAGGTAAGGGAGGTATATAGTTGAAGCAAGCTTCAAATATAGATTTTATTATAGAAGAATGGAGTCACCCTTATTATAAGAGTGCTGAAACTAAATGAGTGTTATGTCATATGTTTTTGGATGCTTGTTGTTATATCATCTTAGTAGTTGTACTAACGTTTGGATGAAAACTTCGGTTTGTATGTTGATTTGGGGATGAAATATAGTAGAATACCTCGGCTTGATATCCATCCTTTCCCAAAGTGTTGTCTAAAATATTCCCAAAAACCTTTTGTCAAGATCAAATATAATGGAGCTTGACAATCCAAAGTGTACCCACACACGAGTGAATATTAACTCAACTACTTCTTGTCTTGTGATGGTCTTATTGCAAGGAATGGGAACACACATTTTATTGAATCAGTCCATAATCACAAACAAGTAATCATGGTCTTTACAAGACATGGGAAAACTTTCAACAAAGTCCATGGAGAGACTTTCCCAAGTTCAATTCGATACGAGAAAGGGTATTTACAACCCAAGTTTTCTATTGTTAAGCTTGTTAGTGCTGCAAAGAACACATCCCCTAACAAATATTTCCACCTTGTCTTTCGGTTGTCACCAAAAACACACCTCTACAGATTTTCCATTTCCTTTGTCATGCCAAAATGCTCCAGCATCCTAGAAGTGTGAGCTTATCCCATCACTCAAATTCTTCTATCTTGTGGTATGCATAACTTGTCTAGCTTGTATAATAGAAAATTCTTGAGATGGAATTCATTCCCTTCCAAATCATCAACCATTATTTCTTTTATCTCTTGGTATATGAATTTGAAATCCTCACCTTTCTGATAGTCTTCACTTAGCAAATCACAAGTGAAGGGATTAAGTTGCATTAGTATACCAATGGCTATAATTTTCTTCATTGGTGGTTGTGAAAGCATGTCATCAAGCTTATTTATTGCCCCTTCGTTATGTTTTATCAATAAATGGAATTGTTGCAGGAATCCCATTCATTTGTAATTCCTCACTTTATACATCTTAGCTTGACTTTGCATGTATTGTAAAGGTTGAATGTTTGTTTGTATGATGGTTTTTTTCCCCAAGACATAGTGCTTCCTCTTTTTCACCACTTTCACAATACTGAAGATTTGTTTATCATATATGCGGGGTAGTCCAAAATTTCTCTATGAAACAGTTCAAAATGATAACATATTGGTCTCCTTCTTTGCATAAGCAGTTCCCCTAAAGCATACCTTCTTTCATTTGTTTCTAATTCAAATCATTGTTTTAAATAAGGAATGTGATCTATAAATTACTGTGGATATTCCACTAGAAAAATTCATCACAAGCTACAACAACTCTTACAAGTTTTTGTAATCTATTTTTATTCAATGCATTACTTAAGATCCATATTAAATGTTGCTCACTTAATGCATGAAAATATTGGAATTGAAACTAAAATGAAAGAAGTTAAGAAAATAACACATGATACACACAATGAACACAAGATGTACCCTAGGAAAATCCAGGGGAAAAAACCAACTAGAAGGTGAGGCCTATGCTCTACTCTTTTCTTCTCAATTATGAAATGCAAATACAAAGAAAGGGGGACTTACTATGAAGTTTCCATGAACACTATGGCCATATGGATACTACAAGATATTTTACTTTGTTTTACTTCAATATCCCACTTTGTAATACCCCTAGGCCAAACCCCAACTATAAATGTAAATATAAATGTATATATAAGATGGTGAGTTGTTGGCATCAAGTCTTGGATTTAGTTTTGTGTGCACATTCCATATTATAATGATTGCACGAGCATTGTGCATCAAAGAAAGAACACACACATTCCATAGTGCTTCCTTCACTTATGTAAGTGTGTGAAGATGGCGCACCAAAGGAAGAGTGCGCACATCCAAGAGTTTTGTGCACACGTGTTTAAGCATGCAGTTTTGGGGCCAAAGATCCTTTGTATATATGTGTTTTGAGGTTGGAGATCCTATGTGGTTATTAGGCTAGTGAGCCTGGATACAAAAGGGCAGTGCGCCTGTATTGTAAATGTAGTCACCCTTAAGTTGTTAATATAATCGCATCAATGCACACAGACTCAAATTAGACGAAAATAGACGGGGGGACAAACTGCACCGAAAAAGGGAAAAGTGAGGGCTAAGCAAAGGAGGCTTAAGCCCAAGGGAATATTTTATTAATATTTCCGAAAAAGTGTAATTTATGGATATATGTTATCCTAAGTTCCCAAGGGATGGGAATGAATCACCAAGTGGATAAAGATAATTATTATGGTGACAAGTGTCAAATTTAATGCATGCAATATATATTTTTGACCTTAGTGTATTTTTGGGAATCAATCTCATTGTTGAAGGATGGATACGAGATTTTCCTCTCCGAAGGAAATTGCGTCTTTCTATAACCTATTGTCATTGCTTAACCCTCTGTTGGGTATGCGTTATATTATTTTTCCTTAGGAAATGTGTCACATTTTTATCTCGTTTTTCAAGTCCATTGTTGGGAGGTTTTTCGGTACATGGTTTTTGTCGATGGTTTTCTATTTCCGATTAAGGAATTAGGGTTGTTGACTAATCCATGTCATTGAGTTAGGGTTTTGGATGCCGCTGGATCCTATATGTATATTGTATTTTAAACAATGTATCACAATAAATGAATATAGAATATGTTGGTTTTTCCGGCTTGGGTTTCAAACGGAAAAATATCTGTGTAATGTGTGTATTTGCCATTGTATATTTTATGTTATTTTATTGAAAATATGTTTGCAGTAAAATATTGTACAAGGTTAAAATCTACATTTGGTATCAGAGATTTGTTGGCTTCAGGGGGACGCCTTTGTGGTCAAGGGTTTTTCTTGGGACTATGATAAGCCTTGTTACAATGGGAGATATGTGGTATTGTTTTTTCAAGTGAAAATAAATGGCGAGCAGTTCGAAAATGGAGATCAAGAAGTTTAATGGGAAAAGTTTCGAGTTGTGGAAGATCAAGATGGAAGATTTGTTGGTGGATAGAGATTAGTGGATCGCAGTGGATCCAAGTACTTCACATACAATAAATTCAACAGATGATTGGAAAAAGTTGGATCGGAAGGTGAAGAGCACAATCCGACTGTGTCTCTTAGATTCAATATTACTGAATGTGTTAGAGGAAGCTACAACCAAAGATTTATGGGATAAGTTGGGGAAGTTGTATCAGGCTAAGTGCCTAGTAAATAAACTATTCTTGAGAAAGAATTTGTATAACATAAGGATGAGAGATGGAGACTCAATGTAAGAGTATTTGAATGCCTTCAATATTGTGGTAAGTAAGTTAGTATCTATTGATATTAAAATTTCAAATGAAGATAAGTGTATCAATTTATTGTGCTCTTTACTAGACTCGTGGGATGGTCTGGTTGTGGCCATAGGTAGTAATACAACTACCTTGAATTTTGATGAAGTGGTCTCATCCTTGTTGTCGGAGGATATGTCACGAAATAACATGGAAGGACAAAGCACAAATGCATTATTTGCAAGAGAACGCTCCTAGGAAAGAAATAGATATAAGTCCTCAAGTGGGAGATCTAAGTCTAAGGGAATATCTATGTCTCCCAGAAAGTTTGTAAAGGTATGTTGGAGATGTGGAAAATAAGGGCACTACAAGAAGCAATGTAGATCCAAAGTTGAGAAAAAGAAGGGATCTGAAGAATCTCCTTCTACAGAAGAAAATACCTCCAAGGAAGAAGGAGGGGATGTGTACTTGGATTCTTCAAGAACACATGCAGATCATGAGGCATGGTTGGTTTACTTAGGTGCATCATTTCATATGACTCCCCACATGGAGTGGTTCTATGAATATGAAAGGTATGATGGAGGTAATGTTTTCCTAAGTGATGACTCGATAACCAATCATAGGTTGAGGAAAATTCAAGTTGAGGCTCATAGATGGAAGGATTAGAACACTACCTTTTGTTCTAGACATCCCAGGATTGGCCAAAAAATTGATTTATGTAAGAAAAATGGATGATGAACGGTTAAAAGAAATATTCGAAAAGGAAACCTGCAGGATGGTTCGAGGATCAATGGTTCTGTTGAAGGGATTTTTGTTTGGAACTCTGTATAAGCTATAAGGAAACACTATTAGTGATGGGTGTAATAGTTCCATTGTTCCTGATATTGGAGTTGAAGAAGAAAGAACTCCTATAGTCTTTGGAGAAAAGGTTATGTTGTGGCATCAAATACTGGGGCATATCGGAGAGAAGGGTCTTCGACTACTACATGGTAAAGGTATGGTTGAAGATATGTCTAACTGCTCTCTGGATTTTTATTTCTATGAATATTGTGTATATGGGAAGTAGAATCGGGTAAGATTACCCTATGGTGCAATGAGGGCTAAAGGAATTTTAAAGCTAGTTCACAGTGATGTGTTTAGACCTATGTCGGTTCCATCATTGGGAAAATTTGTGTAATTTGTATCATTTACAGATGACTTCTCAAGGAATACTTAGATATATTTCCCTAGGAAGAAATCTGAAGTCTTTGACATGTTTAAATATTTTAAGGCTCTTGTTGAGAATCAAACATAAAAGAATTAAGGTGATAAGGAAAGATAATGATAGAGAGTTCTTCGGGAATGCATTTAAATAATTCTGTAAGAAGTGTGGTATAACAAGGTAGAATACTACTCCATATACACCTCAACATAATGGAGTTGCAGAAAGGATGTACAAGACGCTGATGGAAAAAGAAAGGTGCATGTCAATGTTGCTGGGTTAGGGAAAGAATTGTGGGCAGAGGAAATGGGTACTACATGTTACCTGGTCAATAGATCACCCTCATTAGCACTAGATAACAAGACTCCACAAGAGGTATGGACTGGTAAGAAACCTTCTCTCACACATCTCAAGGTATTTGGCTGTGAGGCCTATGTTCATATTCCAAAGGAAAATAGGATTAAGCTAGATAAGAAGGTTGAGAAGTGTATCTTTTTTAGGTATAAAGATGGTCTCAAAGGTTATAATATTTGGAACCTAGAAACTATGAAGGTTGCGGATAGATGAGATGTGGTATTCAGAGAAATGAAGGATGTTGTTAAACAAGAAGTCCTACCAAGTAAGGAAGAACCAGAGAAAATAGAGTTTGATTTAAAGGATGATGAATCTGACTCTACAGAAGAACATGAATCAAAAGAATAAGATCCTCATACTCTAGTATTGAGGAGATCAATTCAAGAAAGAAGGTTACCAGAAAGGTATACTCCATCTGATTTTCGTTCAAATTTTTCTTTGCCTATTACTCATCATGATCCTAGAACTGTCAGGGGGGCAATGGATTTAGAGGATGGAAAACTATGGAAAAAGACCATGGATGAAGAAATGTTATCCTTGGATAAGAATGCGGCTTGGGATCTAGTGGAGTTGTTGAATAGAAGAAATCCCATTGGGAGCAAATGGGTATTTAAAAATAATTTGAATGCATAAGGAAAAGTGGAGAAATACAAAGCTCGGTTAGTAGCAAAGGGTTATTCCCAGGTTGAGGGAATTGATTTTGGTGAGATTTTTTCTCATGTTTCCAAGTTAACTTCTATAATATTTTTGTTAT
>JASDQU010735772.1:131409-146818 GCA_032191745.1 Picea mariana | reverse complement strand
AGGGAAATAAGGAGATGGTATGCAAGATGAAAAATTCCTTGTATGGTTTAAAACAATCACCAAGGATGTGGTATAAAAAATTTGATACTTATATGCTGGGACTTGGCTTTACAAGAAGCAAAAATGATCATTGTGTGTATTTTAAATTAATTGATGATCATTTGATTTATTTCGTCTTGTATGTGGATGACATGTTGCTGATAGGAAACAACAAGGAGATTATCCAGGATGTGAAAACTCAGTTGTCCTCTAAATTTGACATGAAGGATACCGGTGCTGCAAATTTCATTTTGGGCATGGAAATTAAAAGAGATCAGAAAAAGAGGAAAATTTGGTTAAATAAGAGAAAATATGTCGAGACAATATTGCAGAGGTTTAATATGCAGGAATGTAAACCGATCAAGGTCCCTATACCTGTTGGTGTAAATTTATCTGTAGATCAGTGTCCTAAGAAAAAAGAAGAGGAGGAGGACATGTCTCGTGTTCCATATGTGAGTGCAGTTGGAAGTTTGATGTATGTAATGGTTTTTACTTGATATGGATTTATGAGCGGAACAAAATGAATAACAGACCGAATACAAGAACACAGAGATACGAAGAAGAAAAACAAATATCCAATGAATAATAATTTCTATTGAGTAAATAAAATAGGCTGAAAGTGTAAAACTGCAGAACAAAAAACAACTTGCTCGAATGGTGGTAGCTATCTCTGAGAAGAGATGTGGCTTCTACGTGCATACATCTAAGAAGAATGATTAAAATGAGGCTCCATAGGCCCTTTTAACATTACTCATGAATTCGAAAACCCTATACATCCAAAAACCTAACCCTAGGAGATGAAACACAAAAATTTACGTGGGCCCTGATGGGTAAGTTGGTACCTCAACTTCCCGGGGTCATAAAGTTTGCATATGACCTCCATTTTAAGTGTGTGATAACCAATTGGAAAGGCATTTTCGAGAAATACAAACTATGTCATCAAACTTAGACTTTGTTTACAGTTTAACCATGGCAAGCAAAAAAAAACACTGTTTAGGGCCCCTAAACGGCCTTGGAAGTATAGAAAGATGTACTAACATGAAAACTTCCAAAATAAGCCAGTTGGATTAGGTGGGAAACCACCAATATCCACCTGGAAGATATGTAGGGCTTCAGACAACCCCGAACGTGTAGAACCCACAATTACAAAGAATTACAGAAGAACGTGATGAACTAAAACTGTCAAAAGGATCTAGTTGGAATAGGTAGGTGGCCACCAATATTCACCTGGATCAATCCTCCCCCCTTAGGAAGAAATGGTCTCCATTGCATTTAGTGCCCCCATTAGGTGAGGAAATTTTTGCTGAATTTGGCTGTGGGTGAGCCATTTTCCTTGGTTCAGGAACTTCCCTACCTTGCAACCTGATAAAGTTGGATCATTTGCTGGCGAGTTCCCTTGACCTGTGTATCCACTATATGATCAATGGATGCCTATTCCATGCAGTCAGGGTTGAGCTCTGTTGGTGTTAATTGTTCTGCAATCTTCGAGGTGTCCAATAATGGTGGAAAATATGGTCAGAGGAGGTCCACATTGAACACTGGGTGCAAGCCAAGGAAGGGGGGAGTGTTGAGCTCAAAATAATTGTCTCACAGAGCCTTGGTGATAGTGTAAGGCCCATAGAAAAGTGGACAAAGCTTCTGATGGGGCCCTATAAGGCGTTATTTATGCAAATGTATCCAAACCTTATCTCCCAACTGAAACTTGTGTGGTACACTGTGTTGATCATGGAACTGCTTGCACTTAGAATTGGCTTTCTACAAAATCTCCTAGATATGTTGGCGGATTTGTTGAGTCCTCTCAATGAATCTGGTGGTTTTGTCGGCCTTGAAATGAACATGGGAATATTCCATCTGTGTGGTTGCAAGATGTAGTGCAACATCAATGGGACCCAAGGGTTGGAATCCCAACCCCACCTGAAATGAGATATGGTTGGTGGAGCTATGAAGAGCCCTGTTGTAGCTATGTTGAACATAGGGAAGACTCTCATCCCATGTACGTGAATTCTTATAGTTATACATGCGTAGGATGTGCACGATCATCTAATTGATGACCTATGTCTGGCTATCGGTTTGAGGGTGGAAGGTAGTGGATTTAGTGAGCTTGGTGTCCAACAGTGACCATAGAATCGGACAAAATGTGTTGAGGAACCTGTTGTCCCAATTTGATATGATGGTATGTGGTATCCCAAAATGAACCCATACTCGTTTGAAGAAGAGCTTGGCAATATATGTTGCTGTGATGCTCTTCTTTCAAGATGTGAGAATGGCCATCTTTGAAAATCAATCAACCACCAAAAATACACAATCATTGCCTTGCTTGGTGGATGGAAGGCCAGACGTGTAATCCATCGATATGGATTCCCAAGGCCTCTTGGGAGTAGGAAGAGGGGTGTACAAGCCTTTATTCTTGATGGTTGGCTTGGCAATGGCACATATAGTGCAAGATCTGATATACTTACTAACATCATGTCAAAGTTTTGGCCAATAAAAATGTTTTTGTAGAACGACCACATTTTTCTCCATGCCAAAATGTCCTGCCATTCAACTGTAGTGAGCCTTACAAATCAGATTTACATGCTCTCTTTCAGAAACATAAAGGTGGCCTAGATGGCATAATAGTTTGTCTTGAATGTGAAAATCAGTGACATTAATGCCTGTACCCAAGAGCTGATAGGTGGTGGCGAAGTTAGGATCTTGCGATAAAGTTGAGGCCACTCATATGCCTCATGCCCACAAGAATGGAACACGGTGGTGAGTGCAACCATAGGATGTCGATTGAGGAATTCAACGACACGATTTGTCCTCCCTGTCTTATACTTGATGTTGAGATGGAACTGCTGCAGGTATGTGGATGTAACACACCCGACCCTTGGGTATCTTCCCCAGGGATGGGGCATTCAAATTTTCTTCTTCCTTCTTAAATCAAATCCTCCTTTTCTGTCTCTATTTTATTTCTTCTCACCAAGAGATCTCCAACCTTAGTCAACATGCTCCTATCGGAGTTCAAGAGCAGAATACATGCTCCAGTGAAGGATCTTTGGGTGTTCATTGGTTGAGATCCATGTAGCATCCACGAGAATCCATTACCAGGTTCTCTCCACTCCCAGGGAAATTCCATTCATCACCTAAGCAAATGATAGACTCAATACAAATCTATCATACCAGATGTAAAGGAATTCGACACTTTGACACTTCGGTGCTTCGACACTTCAATGTTGAACGCCTCTTTACTGTCCACACATGAGGCCTCCCAGAGTCCTGAACTCTTGAAGTCCCATAAAATTTCCATGTGTCTCCGACCTTCAGGCCTTTTGGTCTCTCTACAATACTACACTCCAAATCCTCCGGAGTCCCGAAGTCTCGGACTCCCAGAGTTCTAGTCACTTCACCAACCACTTTGGCTAGGTGGGCATGTACCACGGGATGACATGAAGAAGGGATAGGGGTGACATGTGTCACATTCCAATAGGCATATAGGGTCTACGAAAAACATAAATTGAGATGAAATGTGGCACATTGATCATGGGTTCACGTCACCCAGGTGATGTCGGCTTGCCACATCACGCTAGACTAACAACCTTCCAATACCTCTCAGATATCACGATCGAGATCCAACCACATGGATCCATAGATCTATGACTCTTGTTACTTTGTGAATTTGGCCTTCAGGGGCTTTGCGATGCAAACTCCTCCTTTTTCCCAGAGTTGGTCAGCGTCAGGCTGACCACAACCTAGATCTGACGGTTAGAAAAAGTCCCGAAGCATCCTCGAATCGACGACTCTTGTCACTTTGAGATTCAGAGCTTCTCGACACACCACACCTCAAATTCCCCTGGAGTGCCCATTCTTCGGACTAAAGGATCTAGTTCCACGTGTCCCCTATATATCGACGACTCTCGTCGCTTTGGCCTTTTGGGATTTTGGCGTTACAACACCCCTGTCCTCCCGAAGTGGTCAGCGCCAGGCTGACTACATCGTGAATCCTATGTATAGGAAAGAACCTAAAGGATCCCTAAATCTACGGTCCTGGTCACTTCGCGTCTTGGACCTTCGAGGGTTTTGGATTTACTGCCACCCCATTCTCTCGAAGCAGGACTTCGCCAAAGTACTGTGTGCAGGTTCCTCCTCCTGAATGATCGGACGGTAGGTGGAGCTCCTAATGATATCCCACAAATATACGACTCTCCTTTACTTCATAACTTCGACGTTTGAGGATTTTGATGCTATAACATATCTATTCTCCCGAAGTATAACTTCACCGAAGTCTTCTCGGTGTAGATCCAATGGCTGAGGGAACCCCTGAATGCTCTCGATCGGTGGCTTGCACTACTTCACGATGGGGAATTGGATCCCGGTCTAATCAGTAAGATAGGTTCCTCTAACCACTAGGGAGACCGCCCAACGCTGGTCTACCTTACAGGCAACCGTGACTCTTGGTCACCTTTTACTGGTTTGTGACTATTGGCTGACAATACTCCAAAGTCCCAGACTTCCATAGTTTTGAAGCCAGAAGGAACTTCACTCCCTTAGGATTAACACAGGGTTCCTGGGTGTTGTTCACATCAGTCCTTCTAAACTCTCGCGAGTTAAACAGATATTCCTCATCATGAAGTTGCTAAGGACTTGGGCATGGTGTCCCGGTTGTGCAACAAGGATTCTGAAGGAGATATCCTCTCCAGACCGACAGGGTCATATTGATGCAATGCTTTTTATCCCAATGCTCCTACAGGTTTACGTCCTAAGACATCTCGAAGGCTAAACTGGGGCATATAGACAATCAATAATAAACATAGTTTCACAAGAAGGTAAATGCATACACATAAATTGATCATTCAATACAGAGACCATTATTAGATGTATAAATACATACATTCATTCATTACTCCATTTCAAAACATAAATATGGAAATAGTTCTTAGAACCAGAAATTGTGATGTGACTGCTGAAAGAGGTTCATGTTTCCACCCAACCATAGGCTCAGTCATTCCTAATGGATTTACCACTAGCCACCCTCGAGATAGACCATGATGTTATGAGAGAGAATTATTTCTTTCGGCTCAACAATAGTCAGGGATGAAGGTTTCTCTCCTCCTCCCACAGGCTCTTGGAAACGAGTTATCTCTATAACAAGCAAGGAGGCCTGACTGAGTACTTCCTTAGTCACTCAACACCCTCGTTTATCTACTTGTATCATAACCCTGCTAGCCATATCCTGCGACCAAAACATGTTTGTTTTCTCAGTTCTTTTTCGAGATTGAGATCTTAGGCTCCCTTCTCTGCTTCTCTTCATAGCTCTTCCTCTGCCCACCATGCCTTCCTTTCTTTCCTTCCTCAAAAATGTTGTGTGTGGTATGAATTCCCAGTCCCTGTTTAGGTCTGAAATCCTTACAGATGAGTGCTCTGCCCCATACCCTCATTAACTCTTGAGGAGGTCTTCCCACTTACCAGCCTGACTGTAATTCATTCCTGGGTTAGAGGACTTTTTGGTCCCGAGTAATTAAATCTAGCAAGGTACTTATTTGGTGGGGTTATATCAACCATTCCTAGTTACCCTCACCATCTCTTTCATAGAATCCATGGTTTATCTTGGCAAACCCCCTCTTTCAACAGTCATGCAACACTTATCCATTTCTATTAATAATAGAAATTACATTCCTTGACCTTTTATACAAAGGTTCATCAAATCAAACATTCACAAATATCAAGTTTTCCATAGTCTCTTATCCAATATATTTATAATTAAAAACTGGGGGAAACAAGGGTGTTACAGTGGACCACTTCTGATGGTGGTCGTTCTACAACTCCTCTTGTGTTTGTATGAACTGCAGAGGCTTGTGATCAATGTGGATGATTGTCTCCTTTCCCAGAATGTAATGTTTCCATTGATGGTAGGATTGTACAATTGAATACATTTCCTTGTCATAGGTGGGGTATTTCTAGACAATATCTGAGAGTGTCTCACTATGGTATTCTAGCAGATGACTGTGATGAGTAAGAATTGCGCCTACAACATAGTTGGATGCATTAGTCTCAATCTCGAACGATTGTTGTAGATCAGGTAAGGAGATTACTAGAGATGAGCACAAGCAATGCTTCAGATCATCAAACGCTTTTTGTTGTGCCTTCCTCCACATTCAATGGATCATAGCCATTCAATGTTTATTTTGGATCCATTTTGGATCACACATCCCCATTGGGAGGCTTTTGGTCCCCAAAATATTTTGAGGAAAGATGAGGGAACTTGATTGCCACTTGGTTCCTCTCATACCATTGTTTCTTCCTTATCATTTGTCTGTTGAGGTCAATTTTCCATATCTCTTGTCATCCCCTATGTGTCATTGATATCTCATCTACAAAGTTTTATCCCCTTCCAATTCTTCAAGTATGTGCAGTTTAAAGTATTCTATGGTGGGGATAACTTATAGGTATTCTTCTTCTTCTAGCATGGAAGGATCAAACCACCTCAAGTACTCAACATTAACCAATGCACTGATTTGCATATATGGAGGAAATTTCATCTAAACACATTCTTATTACCTACTCAATAATATACATTCCTTCCAGAGATAAGCCACACCTTATATCCAACATAAAATTTGTGGTCTTCTCTATGTTGATCATGTCTTTCCTTGTACTGCTATTGAATTTTCTCAAGTTGTTCCTACACCTTCAAGTGTATTTGTTGGATCATTTCCATGAACCTGCTCATGTTCTTCACTTCCCCTTGCACCTCTAGCACTTCTTCCTTTTGTTGTCCATACATAATGTCAAAAGGTAAGGGAGTTAAATAGTTGAAGCAAGTTTCAAATAGATATTTTCTTATAGAATAATGGAGTCAACCTTATTATAAGAGTGTTGAAACTAAATGAGTGTTACGTCATATGTTTTTGGATGCTTGTTCTTATAGCATCTTAGTAGTTGTACTAACGTTTGGCTGAAAACTTCGGTTTGTATGTTGATTTGGGTATGAAATATAGTAGAATACCTCAGCTTGATATCCATCCTTTGCCAAAGTGTTGTCTAAAATATTCCCAAAAACCTTTTGTCAAGATCAAATATAATGGAGCTTGACAATCCAAAGTGTACCCACACACGAGTGAAGATTAACTCAAATACTTCTTGTCTTGTGATGGTATTATTGCAAGGAATAGGAACACACATTTTATTGAATCAGTCCATAATCACAAACAAGTAATCATGGTATCTACAAGACATGGGAAAAATTTCAACAAAGTCCATGGAGAGACTTTCCCAAGTTCAATTCGATACGAGAAAAGGCATTTACAACCTAAGTTTTCTATTGTTAAGCTTGTTAGTGCTGCAAAGAACACATCCCCTAACAAATATTTCCACCTTCTCTTTCATTTGTCACCAAAAACACACCTCTACAAATTTCTCATTTCCTTTGTCATGCCAAAATGCTCCAGTATCCTAGAAGTGTGAGCTTATCCCATCACTCGAATTCTTCTATCTTTTGGTATGCATAACTTTTCTAGCTTGTATAATAGCACATTCCTGAGATGGAATTCATTCCCTTCCAAATCATCAACCATTCTTTCTTTTATCTCTTGGTATATGAATTTGAAATCCTCACCCTTCTGATTGTCTTCACTTAGCAAATCATGAGTGGAGGTATTGAGTTGCATTAGTATACCAATGGCTATAATTTTCTTCAGTGGTGGTTGTGAAAGCATGTCATCAAGCTTGTTTATATCCCCTTCCTTATGTTTTATCAATAAATGGAATTGTTGCAGGAATCCCATTCATTTGTAATGCCTTACTTTATACATCTTAGCTTGACTTTGCATGTATTATAAAGGCCGATTGTTTGTTTGTGTGATGGTTTCTTTTCCCAAGAGATAATGCTTCCACTTTTTCACTACTTTCACAATACTAAATATTTGTTTATCATATATGTGGAGTAGTCCAAAATTTCTCTATGAAACAGTTCAAAATGATAACATATTGGTCTCCTTCCTTTCCTAAGTAGTTCCCCTAAAGCATACCTTCTTTCATTTGTTTCTAATTCAAATCATTGTTTCAAATTAGGAATGTGATCTATAAATTACTGTGGATATTCCACTAGAAAAATTCATCACAAGCTACAACAAATATTACAAGTTTTTGTAATCTATTTTTATTCAATGCATTACTTAAGATCCATATTAAATGTTACTCACTTAATGTATGAAACTATTGGAATTGAAACTAAAATGAGATAAGTTAAGAAAATAACACACGATACACACAATGAACATAAGATGTACCCTAGGAAAATCCAATTGGGAAAAAACCCAACTAGAAGGTGAGGCCTATGCTCTACTCTTTTCTTCTCAATTATGAAATGCAAATACAAAGAAAGGGGGACTCACTATGAAGTTTCCATGGACACTATGGCCATATGGCTACTACAAGATCTTTTGCTTTGTTTTACTTCAATATCCCACTCTGTAATACCCCCAGGCCAAACCCCAACTGTAAATGTAAATATAAATGTATATATAAGCTGGTGAGTTGTTGGCATCAAGTCTTGGATTCCGTTTTGTGTGCACATTCCATCATATAATGATTGCACGAGGATTGTGCATCAAAGAAATAACACACACATTTCATAGTGCTTCCTGCACCTGTGTAAGTGTGTGAGGATGGCACACCAAAGGAAGAGTGCGCACATCCTAGAGTTTTGCGCACACCCGTTTAAGCATGCAGTTTTGGGGCCAAAGATCCTTTGTATATATGTGTGTTTTGAGGCCATAGATCCTGTGTGGTTATTAGGCTAGTTATCCTGGATACAAAAGGGCAGTGCACCTGTATTGTAAATGTAGTCACCCTTAAGTTGTTAATATAATCGCATCGATGCGTGCAAAATCAACTTAGACGAAAGGAGACGGGGGGATAAACTCCACCAAAAAAGGGAAAAGTGAGGGCTAAGCCAAGGGGGATTAAGCCCAAGGGAATATTTTATTATTATTTCTGAAAAAGTGTAATTTATGGATATATGTTATCCTAATTTCTTGAGGGATGGGAATGAATCACCAAGTGGATAAAGATAATTATGATGGTGACAAGTTTCTAATTTAATGCATGCAATATATATTTTTGACCTTAGTGTATTTTTGGGAATCAATCTCATTGTTGAAGGATGGATACGATCTTTTCCTCTCCGAAGGAAACTGCATCTTTCTATAACTTATTGTCATTGCTTAACCTTGTGTTGGGTATGTGTTATATTCTTTTTCCTTGGGAAATGTGTCACATTTTTACCTCATTTTTCATGTCGCCTCAATTTTCGTGTCCATTGTTGGAAGGTTTTTTGGTACATGTTTTTTGCCGATGGTTTTCTATTTCCGGTTAAGGAATTAGGGTTGTTGACTAATCCATGTCATTGGGTTAGGGTTTTGGATGCCGCTGGATCCTATATGTATATTGTATTATAAACAATGTATCAAAATGAATCAATATAGAATATGTTGGTTTTCCCGGTTTGGGTTTCCAGGGGAAAAATCTCTGTGTAATGTGTGTATTTTCCATTGTATCTTTTATGTTCTTTTATTGAAAATATATTTGCAGTAAAATATTGTACAAGGTTAAAATCTACATTTGGTATAAGAGCTTTGCTAGCTTCAGGGGGGCACCTTTGTGGTCAAGGGTTTGGCTCGAGATTGTGATAAGCCTTGTTACAAATATGTGGTATTGTTTTTTCAAGTGAAAATAAATGGCGAGAAGTTCGAAAATGGAGATAGAGAAGTTTAATGGGAAAAGTTTTGAGTTGTGGAAGCTCAAGATGGAAGATCTATTGATGGACAGTGATCAATGGATCACATTTGATCCAAGTAATTCACCTACAAGAACTTCAATAGATGACTGGAAAAAGTTGGACTAGAAGGCGAAGAGCACAATCCGACTGTGTCTCTCAGATTCAGTATTACTGAATGTGTTAGAGGAAGCTACAACCAAATATTTATGGGATAAGTTGGGGAAGCTGTATCAGGCTAAGTGCCTAGTAAATAAACTATTCCTGAGAAATAAGTTGTATAATCTAAGGATGAGAGATGGAGACTCAGTGGTAGATCATTTGAACGCCTTCAATACTGTGGTAAGTCAGTTAGTATCTGTTGAGATTAAAACTTCAAATGAAGATAAGTGTATCGGTTTAATGTGCTCTTTACCAGACTCGTGGGATAGTCTGGTTGTGGCCATAGGTACCAATACAACTACCTTGAAGTTTGATGAAGTGGTCTCATCCTTGTTGTCGGAGAAGATGACATGGAAGAACATGGAAGGAAAAAACACATATGCATTATTTGCAAGAGGATGCTCCCAGGAAAGAAATAGATCTAAGTTCTCAAGTGGGAGATCTAAGTCTAAGGGAAGCTCTATGTCTCCTAGAAATTTTATAAAGGTATGCTGGAGATGTGGAAAAGAAGGGCACGACAAGAAGCAATGTAGATCCAAAGTTGAGAAAAGAAGGGATCTGAAGAATCTCCTTCTACAAAATAAAATACCTCCAAGGAAGAAGGAGGGGATGTGTACTTGGCTTCTTCAAGAATACATGCAGTCTACAGATCATGAGGCATGGTTGGTTGACTTAGGTGCATCCTTTCATATGACTCCCCATAGGGAGTGGTTCTATGAATATGAAAGGTATGATGGAGGTAATGTTTTCCTAGGTGATGAATCGACAACCAAAATTATAGGTCGAGGAAAATTCAAGTTGAGGCTCATAGATGGAAGGATTAGAACACTACCTTTTGTTCTATACATCCCAGGATTGGCCATAAATTTGATTTATGTAAGAAAAATGGACGATGCAGGGGTAAAAACAATATTTGAAAAGGAAACATCCAGGATGGTTCGAAGAGAAATGGTTTTCTTGAAGGGAGTTTGGTTTGGAACTTTGTATAAGCTACAAGGAAGCATTATTAGTGATGGGTGTAATAGTTCCATTGTTCCTGATATTGGAGTTGAAGAAGAAATAACTCCTACAGTCTCTGGAGAAAAGGTTATGTTGTGGCATCCAAGACTGGGGCATATCAGAGAGAAGGGTCTTCGACTACTACATGGTCAGGGTATGGTTGAAGGTATGTCTAAATTCTCTCTGGAATTTGATTTCTGTGAACATTGTGTATATGGGAAGCATAATCGGGTAAGATTCCCCTCTGGTGCAATGAGGGAAGAAGGAATTTTACAGCTAGTTCACAGTGATGTGTTTGGACCTGTGTCAGTTCCATCATTGGGAAAATTTGTGTACTATGTCTCATTTATAGATGACTTCTCGAGGAATACTTGGATATATTTCCTTAGGAATAAATCTGAAGTCTTTTATAGGTTTAAAGAGTTTAAGGCTCTTATTGAGAATTAAACAAAAAAAATAATTAAGGTGCTAAGGAAAGATAATGGCAGAGAGTTATGCGGGAATGAATTTGAATAATTCTATATGAAGTGTGGTATAGGAAGGTAGAATACTAATCCATATACACCTCAATAGAATGGAGTTGCATAAAGGATGAAAAGGACGTTGATGAAAAAAGAAAGGTGTATGTCAGTTGTGCCAGGTTAGGGAAATAATTCTAGGTAGAGGCAGTGGGTACTGCATGTTATCTGATCAAAAAATCACCCTCATCATTGCTGGATGACAAGACTCCACAAGAGGTATGGACTGGTAAGAAACCTTCTCTCACACATCTCAAGGTATTTGACTGTGAGGCCTATGTTCATGTTCCAAAGGAAAATAGGAGTAAGCTAGATAAGAAGGCTGAAAAGTGTATCTTTATTGGGTATAAATATGATCTCAAAGGTTATAATCTTTGGAACCTAGAAACTAAGAAGGTTGTGGATAACTGAGATGTGGTATTCATAGAAATGAAGGATGTTGTTAAACAAGAAGTCCTACCAAGTAAGGAAGAACCAAAGAAAATAGAGTTTGATTTATAAGATGATGAATCCGACTCTACAGAAGAACAAGAATCAAAAGAAGAAGATCCTCATACTCTAGTATTGAGGAGATCAGTTCGAGAAAGAAGGCTACTAGAAAGGCATACTCCATCTGATTTCCATTCAAAATTTTCTTTTCCTGTTACTGATGATGATCCTAGAACTGTCAGGGAGGTAATGGATTTAGAGGATGGAAAACTCTGGAAAAATGCTATGGATGAAGAAATGGTAGCCTTGGATAAGAATGAGGCTTGGGATCTAGTGGAGTTGCCGAATGGAAGAAATCCCATTGGCAACGAATGTGTATTTAAAAAGAATTTGAATGCATAAGGAAAAGTGGAGAAATACAAAGCTCGATTAGTAGAAAAGGGTTATTCCCAGGTTGAGGGAATGATTTTGGTGATATTTTTTCTCATGTTGCCAAGTTAACTTCTATAACATTTTTGTTATCTGTTGTTGTTGCATTCGATTTTGAAGTAGAATAGATGGATGTGAAGACAACATTCCTACATGGGTATCTGGAAGAATAAATCTATATGAAGTAGCCATAAGGATTTGCTGTGAAGGGAAAGAAGGAGCTGGTATGCAAGATGAAAAATTCCCTGTATGGTTTAAAACAATCACCAAGGATGTGGTATAAAAAAATTGATACTTATATGATGGGACTTGGCTTCACAAGAAGAAAAAAGGATCATTGTGTGTATTTTAAATTAATTGGTCATCATTTGATTTATTTGGTCTTGTATGTGGATGACATGTTGCTAATAGGAAACAACAAGGAGATTATCTAGGATGTGAAAACTCAGTTGTCCTCTAAATTTGACATGAAGGATATCGGTGCTGCAAATTTCATTTTGGGCATGGAAATTAAAAGAGATCTGAAAAAAGAGGAAACTTTGGTTAAATCAGAGAAAATATGTCGAGACAATATTACAGAGGTTTAATATGCAGGAATGTAAATCGATCAAGGTCCCTATTCTTGTTGGTGTAAATTTATCTGTGGATCACTGTCCCAAGACACAGGAAGAGGAGGAGGACATGTCTCATGTTCCATATGCGAGTGTAGTTGGAAGTTTGATGTATGTAATGGTCTGTACTTGATCCAGATTTATGAGTGGAACAAAATGAATAACAGACTGAATACAATAACACAAATATATGGAGAACAATAACAAATATCCAATGAACAATAACTTCTATTGAGTAAATAAAATAGGCCGAAAATGTAAAACTGCGGAACATAAAACAACTTGCTCGAATGGTGGTAGCTCTCTCTAAGAAGAGATGTGGCTTCTATGGGCATCCGTCTGAGCATAATGATTAAAATGAGGCTTCCGAGTCCTTTTTAATATTACTCATGAATTCCAAAACCCTAGACATCCAAAAATCTAACCCTAGGAGATAAAACGCCAAAAGTTATGTGGGCCCCGATGGGTAAGTTGGTACCTCAACTTATCGGGGTCATAATTTTGCATACGACCTCCATTTTAGATGTGTGATAGCTCATTAGAAAGGTATTTTCGAGAAATACAAATTATGTTGTCAAACATAGACTTCATCTACAATTTGACTACGACAAGCCAAAAAAACAATGTTTAGGGTCCCAAAACAGCCCTGGAAGTACAAAAAGATGTACTGACATAAAAAATTCCAAAATAAGCCAGTTGGATTAGGTGGGAAGCCACCAATCTCCACCCGGCAGTTGTGTAGGGCTTCAGACAACCCCGAAAGTGTAGAACCCACAATTAAAAATAATTACAAAAGAATGTGTTGAACTAAAACTATCAAAATGATCTAGTTGGAATAGGTGGGTGGCCACCAATATCCACTTGGATCAGTCCTCCCCCCTTGGGAATAAATGGTCTCCATTGTGTTGAGTGCCCCCATCAGGTGAGGAAATTTATGCTGAATTTGGGCTTGGGTGAGCCATTTTCCTTGGTATAGGAACTCCCCTACCTTGACAACCCGATAAAGCCAGATCCTTTGTTGGCAATTTCCATTGACTTGTGTGTCCACTATCTGATCAGTGGATGCCTATTCCATGCAGTCAGGGTTGAGCTCTGTTGGTGTTAACTGTTCTATGATCTATAAGGTGTCCAATAATGGTGGAAAATATGGCTGGAGGAGGTCCACATTGAACACTGGGTACAATCCAAGGAAGGGGGGAGTGTTGAGCTCAAATGAATTGTCTCCCAGATCCTTGGTGATAGTGTAAGTCCCATAACAAAGTGGACAAAGCTTCTGATGGGGCCCTATGATCCAAAATGGATCGAGGAAGGCCTATAATTCAAATTTCTCAGAATAGGATGAAACCAACACCATTGTGTCCATCTTTTTGCGTTGATTCCGAACATATAATTGTTTTCCAAATGGACACCGTATGCGAAAGATATCGCGTTCTGATCGATTTCCCAAAGAGGAAAAAAGTCAACTGGTCAAAGTCAACAAGTCGTACTGCTGATGTCAACAATACAACATGTGATGTCAGCATGATGTAATGATGATGTCATCATGCTGACGTGGCATCACCAAGAGGTGACATGTGTCACTCAAATTTGGCATTTTCGGGCTGAGTTGACACCAGTACGGATTTGACATGTGGCACTATATGGATGACGTGTGGCAGTCCGTACATGACGTGGTTCAACTGTAGGCTGACATGTGGCAGTATGGATGAAATATGGGTTGTATGGATGCTGGCATGGTAGGTGACTATGCAGTATAGATGATGACATGGCACGACACATGGCTATACAATAGGTGACATGGTAGGTGACTGGGTTGTACGGTGGTGATGTGGCAGCTAACTATGCATGATGACTGTATGTTGACTATGTGGTATGGTCCAATCACAGGGTGACACATGTCCCAATTAGAGGGCACCATGTGGCACACCGAATTTCACCAATATTAGCTAGTTCAAAAATTTGTTATGGCTTCCAGGGGTTTTGAACCCTCAACCTATGTGGATGCCAACGACTTCGTGAAAGGGGGTCGACTGAACAATTTGTTATGGTGCTTGTTTAAACATTCCACTGGATTTGTATTTAAGTTGATAGTTGGTGTGTGTTAAGGGATAAGACCCCGTTGATGGGGGCTATCCCCGACCGACCAAGAGCTAGATTAGGGGGCTAAAGTTCAGGAGCTGGGTGCGTGGGAGCTTAGGGCTGTGGCCATATGGCCGTGCCAATGACTAGGGGTCGAAAATCAAGGGCTAAAGATCAAGGGCACACTAGCCCATGGACACATGAACTTTCTCCATATGACCATTGTTGGTCACTATAATTGCTTAATTAATTTTAAACAACTAAGTGAAACATAAATTATCAACCCAGGGAAGTCTTTTTTTTCAAAGATAGCCACGCACTGTATATGCTCAATTCCAAAATCATTTAGTGTTGTAGTAAAGAAATCATTCTATCTATGATTGCTGAAG
>JASDQU010735772.1:95567-107626 GCA_032191745.1 Picea mariana | reverse complement strand
ACCGTACCCTTATCCCTACTACCCGACTACCCAGGAACTAGAAAGTATCTTCCCTAGTGTTGTTCTCAGTGACATTATAGCAGTTAGGTGGCTGATCAGTTTATCTAAAGAGGGATTCAGGTAATCTAGGTCGATACATACATAGGTGTTGTTTGATGCGCTACCACTCGAAGGGGTACCAACATGGGTTACAAGGGTTGCCAACAGATGTGCGCTTAAGTACCACTTGTATTTCCTGCGTGTATGAATCCCTCAACCGCGGGTTTATGCGTGTAGCGACAGATCTCTGTGGCTTAAAGATGCCGAAATACATCTCTACCCTGAAAAAAAAATTTAACCCACACTTTCTGCCGAGGAAAGTGCTCTGATACCACTTGCAATATACCAAATATAAAATGTATGCAGAACAGGAATAAAATGCTAGAAATGGCAGAATAACAACAATATAACCAGAACATTCACCACAATAGCACTGAAATGATAAGAGAATAATAAAAAAAATAACACTTTGAATTTGAAAGCAATGTTCACGGGCCTCTTCGAGGGGGCAACCTCCAGTTGAGAAGATCTCTATTACAATAATATCCAAGCTAGGGTTCTCATACCCTTGACTCTTATTTATACTAAAAGGAAGCATCTAGAGGAATATCGTTCTAGAAGCAGAAGCTTCTATTAGGTCTTCTTACATCTGCCTTATTCTATTTTATTGAAAGGGCTTATTAATATTGGCCTTTATTACATCCGAATATAATTTTCTACCTATGTGTGGGTTAGGGCCCTAACATTAGGTCTGATGCCCCTTTGAAGCAACTCGTGGATATGATTCTTGATTACGTCATTTTCCATTAGGGAGCGACTATAAACTGGTCCTTTAGGCAGAGGTGCACCGAGAGTTAGATCAATTGGATGCTTTACTTGGCAGTGCGTCGGTACACCGGTGGGTGAGGAGAATATGTATTCATACTCTTCCATGATTCCCTCCACTTGCTTCTGCTGTAAAGAGAGGATCTATGTAGAGGTCACAGATGTGGTGATGACCTTCTGCTTATTGTGAGCACAAATCACAAAGAAGACGAACTTCCTGGTATATGAAATGACCTTATTTCATTGCTTAGCACAGATTAAAGAAATAGCGATAGGAGACTCTACATCTGGTATCGTGCACAATTGTCTACCCAAAATAATAATAACACCGTGGGCTCTAGATTCATACACAATATGTCATTTCCACAGATATGGTTGTCCTAAAAGAACATTACAAACTTCAAGGGGAGAAATATCACCCAATACCTCATCTTTAAAGGGCTTGATGTCGTAGGGTAGATGAAACTGTTGGCTGACGTGGAGATCTCTTCCTTGGAAAAGCTAGCCGATGGTGTAGAGATGTGAATGCGGTGTCATCGGTAGGTCCAACCGCTTGATGAACTTTGCTGAGATCAAGTTCTTCTAACTACCTCTATCGATAATGAAATGAAGCGGAGCCCCCTTTACCCACATCTATGAGTGAAAGAGGCATTCCCCTTCCTCTGGTTCTTCTATTTCGCTTGGTTTGAGTTTGGTGGTAGCGACAATGGCACTGGGTTAGACATCGATAATATGCTTCCCTCCTTCTGTATTTGATTCATAGTCAAAATCTGCCTCTGAATCAAAAGTTTTTATTCAGGTCACCAGTGACTGCTTGGAGCGACCTTCTTCGGAGTTGTGCTAAGGGATTTTATGGTATTCACACCACTTTCCCATGTCCTTCTTCGACTTCTCATTACCCTTCTTGTGTTGCGGATTGGAATGGTTGTCCTAAGAGTGGCCATATTTGCTCTATCCCTTGTTTTGTGGGTTGGGGCTGCCTTTGTCCTGCTTTGGCTGTGAGGAGTTTGTAGATCCAAACTCTTACCTCTTCTGCTTAAATTTCTGCTCAATCTTAACAACATATCTGTAAACCGTACCTAATGATGCAATGTTCAGAAACTCCATTTTTTTTTGAATGTATCTATGCATAAAATTATGGTATTTGAGCACGAGATGTCATTTAAATTCTTTGATACCCAATTTTGTGCCCAGGCTATGGAAAATATTGGTGAAATTTGGTACTTTCTGGTCCCTTTCCTGATGTAGGGTGGTCCATATTATGTATTGGTCATCATAGCTTCCTACAGGATAGTACTATTCTTTAATGGAATCCCTAAAAGAATCCCATGTGGGGGAAACCAAAAATATTTCAGATTCCTCTATGGCCCTTTGCTTAGAGTAAGTATCCCACTAGTCCTTAACATGGGGAACGACTTTGAGGAGTGAAAAAGTAATCTTTTCCCCATCGAAAAAATTGTGGACCGAAAAATATCCTTCAAGAAGATTCAACCATTTATCTACAACATCCGCATATATCAGTCCTTCAAATAATGGAATATAAAAATTTAATTGTACCTTGAAGGGGGTTGCATGGCTTCTTGATGAAGATGTGTCTCCTGTGGGCAGCCGCCGAAGGATCTGTACAAAGTTGTCCATCATTTCGTTCCTTTTTCGTGCAAGGGATTCCTTGAGAAATATTTTAAAAGGATATCCTACTCCATCATATTTCATTTCATCCCCCATGGGTTTTTTTCGGGCTCGATGAAACTGATCTTGCAAAGGCTCGATTGGTTCGAGTCCCATCTTCTTGTACCCAGATCTTGTCGGCAACATGCATGAAGAAAAATAAATGAAGAGCAGATTTCTCGAATATCGTTGATCTGGATTTATGAGTGGAACAACATGAATAACAAACTAAATACAATAAAACAAAGATACGAAGAAAAATAATAGATATCCAGTGAAAAATAACTTCTATTGAATAAACAAAATAATATGAAACTATAAAACTACAGAACTAAAAACAACTTTCTCGAATGGTGGTAGCTATCTCTGAGAAGATATGTGGCTACTACGCACATCCTTTTGAGTATAATGATTACAATGAGGCTCTAGAGGCCTTTTTAACATTAGTCATGAATTCCAAAACCCTAGACATCCAAAAACCAAACCCTAGGAGATGAAACACCAAAAGTTATGTGGGCCCTGATTGGTAAGCTGGTACCTCAACTTCCCAGGGCTATAAATTTTGCATACGACCTTTGTTTTAGGTGTGTGATATCCCATTAAAAGTTCTTTTCGAGAACTACACATTATGTTTTCAAAATTTGACTCCATCTATAGTTTTACCGTGGCAATCCAAAAAAACACTGTTTAGGGCCCCAAAACAACCTTGGAAGTACATAAAGATGTACTGACATGAAAACTTCCAAAATAAGTTAGTTCGATTAGGTGGGAGGCCACCAATCTCCACCTGGAAGATGTGTATGGATTCAAACAACCCCGAAACTGTAGAACCCACAATTACAAAGAATTACAGAAGAATGTGCTGAACCAAAACTATCAAAAGGAGATAGTTGGAATAGGTGGGTGGCCACTAATATCCACCTAGATCAGTACTAGATTGGACATTGCACATGTAGTGGGAGTTTTGAGCAGGTATATGTCAAAACCAAGGAAGGAGCATTGGGCATCAGTAAAAATGGTTTTCAAGTATTTGCGTGGCACTACAAGCTATAGATTGTGCTACCAAGGAAGACCAGGATTGGACAGAGTGTTGGACATACGTGGCTTTCTGGATGCAGACTGGGTTGGAGATATGGATCGTAGGATATCTACAAGAAGATATGTGTTTAAATCATTTGAAGGAGAAATTAGTTGGATGAGAAAAAGACAGGCTGTAGTGGCACTTTCAACTACAAAAGATGAATACATGGAAACCACTCATGAAAGCAAGGAAGTAGTATGGTTACAAAGATTATGTTCAGGTATTGGGTTGGTACAACAAGCTGTAAGGATAGATTTGATAGTCAGAGTGCAATTTTTCTGGTGAAGAACCCGACTTATCATTAAAAAATAAAGCATATTGATATTCAATATCACTTTGTGAGAGACATGGTTGAAGAAAAGAAAGTGTTGTTGATGAAGGTGTACACTTTGAAGAATCTTGCAAATTCATTAACACAATCTGTGAGCACTGAGAAGTTCTCTTGGTGTAGAGGATCTATGGGAATTTCTGCCCTGGATTGTTGACTATGTAACCCCGTAACCCCTTGTATGCAAAGAAAAAAACAAGTGTGAGAATGTTGGGTATGTGTTATATTCTTTTTCCTTGGGAAACCTGCTGCATTTTTACATGGTTTTTTCCTATGGTTTTCTATTTCTGGTTAAGGAATTAGGGTTGTTGACTAATCAATGTCATTGGTTTAGGGTTTTGGATGCCGCTGGATCCTATATGTATATTGTATTGTAAACAATGTATCACAATGAATCAATATAGAATATGTTGGTTTTCCCTGTTTGGGTTTCCAAGGGAAAAATCTCAGTGTAATGTGTGTATTTTCCATTGTATATTTTTTGTTCTTTTATTGAAAATTTGTTCTTTTCTACATTTGGTATCAGAACTTTGTTGGCTTCAGAGGGATGCCTTTGTTGTCAAGGCTTTGGTTCATGACTGTGATAAGCCTTGTTACAGTGGGAGATTTGTGATATTTTTTTTTTCAGGCGAAAATAAATTGCGGTCAGTTCAAAAATGGAGACCGAGAAGTTTAATGGGAAAAGTTTTGAGCTATGGAAGCTCAATATGGAAGATCTGTTGGTGGAAAAATATTAGTGAATCACGGTGGATCTAGGTACTGCACCTACAGGAACGTCAACAAATGAATAGAAAAATTTGGATCAGAAGGCGAAGAGCACAATCCGACTATGTCTCTCAGATTTAGTATTACTGAATGTGTCAGAGGAAGCTACAACCAAATATTTATGGGATAATTTGGGGAATTTGTATCAGTCTAAGTCCCTAGTAAATAAAATATTCCTAAAAAAGAAGTTGTATAACATGAGGATGAGAGATGGAGACTCAGTGGCATAGAATTTGAACGCCTTCAATACTATGGTAAGTCAGTTAGTATCCATTGAGATTAAAATTTCAGATGAAGATAAGTGTATCAGTTTACTGTGCTCTTTACCAAANGTAGTAATACAACTACCTTGAAGTTTGATGAAGTGTTCTCATCCTTGTTTCCGGAGGAGATGAGATGAAAGAACATGGAAGGACAAATCACATATGTATTATTTACAAGAGGATGCTCCCAGGAAAGAAATAGATCTAAGTTCTCAAGCGGGAGATATAAGTCTAAGGGAAGATTTATGTCTCCCGAAAAGTTTTTAAAGGTATGTTGGAGATGTGGAAAAGAAGGGCACTACAAGAAGAAATGTAGATCCAAAGTTGAGAAAAAGAAGGGATATGAAGAATATCCTTCTACAGAAGAAAATACCTCCAAGGAAGAAGGAGGGGATGTATACATGGCTGATTCAATCACACATGCATATCATGATGCATGGTTGGTTGAATCAGGTGCATCCTTTCATATGAATCTCCATAGGGAGTGGTTTTGTGAATATGAAAGGTATGATGGAGGTAATTTTTACCTAGGTGATGAGTCGACAACCTGAATCATAGGTAGAGGAAAAGTCAAGTTGAGGATCATAGATGGAAGGATTAGAAAAATAACTTGTGTTCTTCACATCCTAGGATTGGCCAGAAATTTGATTTATGTAAGACAAATGGACGATGCATGAGTAAAAACAATATTTGAAAAGGAAACCTGCAGGATGGTTCGAGGAGCAATGGTGTTGCTGAAGGGATTTTAGTTTGGAACTCTATATAAGCTGCAAGTAAGCACTATTAGTGATGGGTGAAATAGTTCCATTGTTCCTGATATTAGAGTTGAAGAAGAAATAAATCCTATAGTCTCTAGATAAAAGGTTATGTTGTGGCATCAAGGAGTGGGGCATATCAGAGAGAAGGGTATTCGACTACTACATGGTAAAGGTATGTTTAACTGCTCTCTGGGTTTTGATTTTTGTGAACATTTTGTATATGGGAAGCATAATTGGGTAAGATTTCCGTATGGTGCAACAAGTGTAGAAGGAATTTTACATCTAGGTCATAGTGATTTGTTTGGACCTATGTCAGTTCCATCATTAGGAAAATATGTGTACTATGTCTCATTTATAAATGACTTCTCGAGGAATACTTGGATATATTTCCTTAGGAATAAATCTGAAGTCTTTGACAGGTTTAAAGAGTTTAAGGCTTTTGTCGAGAATCAATAGAGAAAAGAATTAAGGTGTTGAGGATAGATAATGGTGCAAAGTTATGCGGGAATTAATTTGAAGAATTCTATAAGAAGCGTGGTATAGAAAGGTGGAAGACTACTCCATATACACCTCAGCAAAATGGAGTTTCAAAAAGGATGAACATGATGCTGATGGAAAAAGAAAGGTGCATGCTCAGTGGTGTTAGGTTAGGGCATGAATTATGGGAAGAGGCAGTGGGGAAGACTCCAAAAGAGGTATGGACTGGTAAGAAACCTTCTCTCACACATCTCAAGGTATTTGGATTTGAGGCCCATGTTCATGTTCCAAAGGAAAACAAGAGTAAGCTAGATAAGAAGGTTGAAAAATGTGTCTTTATTGGGTATAAATATGGTCTCAAAGGTTATAATATTTAGAACCCAAAAACTAAGAAGGTTGTGTATAGCCAAGATGTGGTATTTAGAGAAATGAAGGATGTTGTTAAACAAGAAGTCCTACCAAGTAAGGAAGAACCAGAGAAAATATATTTTTATTTAAAGGATGATGAATCAGACTCTATAAAAGAATAGGAATAAGAAGAAGAACATCCTCATACTCCATTATTGAGTATATCAGTTCGAGAAAGAAGGCTACCGGAAAGTTATACTCCATATGATTTCAGTTCAAATTTTTATTTTCCTATTATGGATGATGATCCTAGAACTGTCAGGGAGGCAGTAGATTCATAGGATGGAAAACTCTGGAAAAAGGCCATGGATGAAGAAATGGAAGCCTTGGATAAGAATGAGGCTTGGGATCTAGTGGAGTTGATGACTAGAAGAAAACCCATTGGAAACAAATGGGTATTTAAAAATAAGTTGAATGCAGAAGGAAAAGTGAAGAAATACAAATCTCGATTAGTGGAAAAGGGTTATTCCAAGATTGAGGGAATTGATTTTGGTGAGATTTTTCTTCTATTGCTAAGTTAACTTCTATACGATTTATTTTATCTGTTGTTGTTGCATTTGATTTTGAAGTAGAAAAGATGGATGTGAAGACAACATTCCTACATGGGGATCTGGAAGAACAAATCTATATGAAGCAACCAAAAGGCTTTGCCGTGAAGGGAAATAAGGAGATGGTATGCAAGATGAAAAAGTCAATGTATGGTTTAAAACAATTACCAAGATTTGGTATCAAATATTTGATACTTATGTTAGAACATATGATGTATATGGGTGTACAAAGGTTCCTTATGTCATATTTAACAGTTTGAGGGTCAAATCATGTGTCAAGTCGACTTGTTGCAAACTCACTTGAAAGTTCACAACGAATCAAGAAAGTACCTCATGCACTAATCACATTTCATTATGCTTTGGAAACGTGTCAAGGGATATATCATTGTTTTCAGTGCCTTTAATGCATCATGTTCTTCAGGTTGGTTTCAATAAACAAGTCTAGGACTTTGAATGAAGCACGTTGCCATTGTTTTGAAATCTGGCACTGCGAACTGGATGTAGCCAATGAAAGTGGATTGAGTGCTTCCAAAAAAATTCCAGTCTAGTTCATGAGACACCAGTTGAAGTTTCAGATACACCAGCCTGACCTAATTCGTCATTTGGGAGAAAAGTTGAAATCATCACCTACAGGAAAGTTCACAATGCATGTTGTCAAAGGCGCTACAAACTCTAACAATATGATAAATCTGAGTTTTAGGAGGGATACCACCTATCTAAGGGGGTTCAAATGGTTTCCTAAGAGGTATTTGGATATGAGGGACATGTGTTCCATCACCAGATCAAACATAATGACCTGTTTCAAAAGGAATTTACCGCAATAGACAAGATCCAAAAAATAGGAGCTAGGTGGATTTTCTATTTCACCTTGTTGTAACAACTCCTAGAGAAAAGGGAATCCAATGAAACCACTTGGGATTAAACCTATTTAGAGTAGAAAGAAATGATACACTATATATAGGAGTTTTTTTTTTGAGGAAGGGGTTCAACTCATGATCCAAGAGAGGAGAGAGATTGAGGAGCAGTTTAGTTGCTTATTTGTAATCTTGAGGGCCTGTTTGTAATCACATTTCTTCCATTGAAGATTCATGAAGCTATTTATCAGATGTTGTTTTTATTTGTTGTCATTTTACCTTATATTCTTGCTTAAATAGATTGCAGTCTTTGAGGATCATATCTTCCATTGATTGATGGATTCATGAGCAGTATAGGATCTGTTGTAGCTTTCCTATTAATCATTGTTCATTGTTTAAGAACTCTTTAATATGTTTGCAGAAAGGATCTCTATCCCATGGATGTTCTTCCTTTTTTCATATTCTATATTCTTCTACCCATAATTATATATAACCTTTATCTGGTATACAATTTTATTTCCTTTGATCTGTAGGATGTTATGACTCCATGCCAAATTGAATGCCTTTGCAGACAGTCTGTTGCCCTCTCCCTTTATTTATTAGTCTTTTTTATCCACTCATGTATAAACTTGTTTTAATCATTTATATTCGGATGGGTACTGGGCATGTCCCTAAATAAGTCTAAGAACAACTCTTGGTGCCAACATTTTTGGCACCATTTCTAGAGAAAGGAGAGGAATTATATCTTCTCTGGGAGAACACCATAGCATAGATCCAGTCTTTGTTGGTGAACAATGGTTGATTACATAGTTTGGACTGTGATCATTCACCTGTTGACTCCACTCCATGAAGGAAGAATCTGTTGGAAACACTTGTAGTTCATAATTTCATATGGAATGGAATCTATTATGGCTCGAAGGTATGCATTGTGTGACTTCTCTTATATACCTGGCTTTCCAAATCTTGTACTTGATAGAGAAGTGTGGGAACATTTGCTTCTGAGGTTTGGGGGAAACAAGCATGATCATCCCGGTGAGAACTTGTTGGATTTTCACGAGTGTATTCATAGGCTAAATATTGATCACAAGGATGTTCTTATTAAAATGTTTAAATTTTCTTTGGAAGGACATGATCGTGAGTGGTGTAGAACCCTACATGTTGCTAGCATTCATTCATTGAAATATTTTCTTACTACATTCAATGGTTATTGAAAACATAGGTATTATGTTGATCTGATTGATGAGGAATGTTGTATGGATTTTGATATTTTATATAAAATATCTGCCAATTTTAAAGATCAGGGTGCTGGTAGTGAAGAACTTGTTGAAAAAGTAATTGTTCCTCACGATCCTCAACAATTTTCCAATGTTTTTCAAAATGATATACTTTTCCAAGTAATTGGAATATAAGCAAATAATCATACAAATGCAATTGGAAGCAGCAAGGAAACTGGAAATATGCAAAGACAATCCAAACTTCATCTGGAACAACATGAAAAAATAGTTTTCCTTGATCCAATGGTAGCTGATTTGGAGGATTGTATCAGCCAGAGTTATGCACCTTTCAACTCAGAACAAAAGGATAACATAATACTTAATGCAACATATTTTGCACATGACTTGTCTTATATTCTGAATCAACTAGAGTTTCACCATGAGCTCCATGATCCAATAGCTATTTTAATGGATACATTTTTTCAGAAGGCCCCTTATGTTGTAGCTTTGGGTTTGAAAAAAATTTGTAGTTGTAAGTATGAATCGTTGATGAATTTTCTGTTGCAAAGGTTATATTAAGTATGAATCGTCGATGAATTTTCTGTTGCAAAGGTTATATTATTTTTATGTTTTCGTCTGGAATATACACGAAACTTGTTTTACTAGCCAAATGATTGCATGGCTTCACTGGAAATCTAATTATAGTTAATAAAAACATCTCAACTGGATATACTAGTGTAGGAATGTATATAAATAATCTTGCCATGCAAGAATTTGGTTTGCGTGGTTTTCAATTTGTAGTGAGTGTTTTTTAGTTTTCAATAAATGATTAGAGGTGCTCTCAAGGAATGAACAACTCTCAAGGCATAAATATGGATACATATTGCATAGATGGAATGGATAAGGCACTGGAACTGCATGTTTTTGGAGCCTCATAGGTAGGTCTCCATCCCCTATGGAGCCAGATGTTAGCACATAGGATGTATAGGGTTGTACAAAGGTTCCTTATGTAATATTTAATAGTTTGAGGTCAAATCATGTGTCAAGTCGACTTGCTACAAACTCACCTAAAATTTCACAGCGAATCAAGAAAGTACCTCATGCACTAATCACATATAATTAGGCTTTGGAAACATGTCAAGGGATATCTCATTGTTTTCAATGCCTTTAATGCATCATGTTCTTAAGGTTGGTTTCAAGAAAAAAGTCTAACAATTTGAATGAAGCGGGCTGCCATTGTTTTGAAATATGGCATTGCGAATTGGTTGTAGCCGATGAAAGTTGATTGAGTGCTTCCAAAAACTCCCAATCTAGTTTTTGGGACACCATCTAAAGTTACAAATACACCATCCTAACCTAGTTCTTCATTTGGGAGAAAATTTGAAATCATCACCTAGAGGAAATTTCGTAATGCATGATGTCAAAGGCGCTGCAAACTCTAACAATATGATAAATATGAGCTGTAGGAGGGCTTCCACTTGTCTGAGGGGGTTCAAATGATTTCCTAGGGGGTAGTTGGACATGAGGGACATGTGTTCCATCACCAAATCAAGTAGCATGACTTGTTTCAAAAGGAATTTATCGCAATAGACAAGATCTAAAAAAATAGGAGCTAGGTGGATTTTCTGTTTCACCTTGTTGTAACAGCTCCTAGAGAAAAGAGAATCCAATGAAACCACTTGGAATTCGACCTATTTAGAGTAGGAAAGTATGATACACTATAGATAGGACTTGTTTTTTTAGGAAGGGGTTCATTTCATGATCCAAGAGAGGACATAGCTTGAGGATAAATTTAGTTGCTTATTTGTAAGCTTGAGGGCCTGTTTGTAATCACGTTTCTGCCATTGAAGATTCATGAAGCTGTTTATCATATTTTGTTTTTGTTTGTTGTCATTTTATATTATCTTCTTGTTTAAATAGATTACTGTCTTTGAGGATCATATTTTTCACAGATTGATGGATTCATGAGCAACAAAGGATTTACTGTAGCTTTCCTATTAATCATTATTTATTGTTTAAGAACTCTTTAATCTGTCTGCAAAAAGGATCTCTATATGATGGATGTTCTACCTTTTTTCACATTCTCTATGCTTCTACCCATAATTATATATAACCGTTATCTAGTATACATTTTGATTTCCAAGTTGGTCTGTAGGATGTTATGACTCCATGTCCAATGGAATGCCTCTGGAGACAATTTGTTTCCCTCTCCCTTTATTTCTCAGTCTTGCTGATCCACTCAAGTATAAACCTGTTTTAATCATTTATATTCTGATGGGTACTGGGCTTGTTCCTAAAGTAGTCTAATAACAACTCTTGGTGCTAACAACTTACATGTCGGGACTTGGCCTCACAAGAATAAAAAAGGATCACTGTGTGTATTTTAAATTAATTGGTGATCATTTGATTTATTGGGTCTTGTATGTGGATGAAATGTTGCTAATAGGAAACAAAAAGGAGATTATCCAAGATGTGAAAACTTAGTTTTCCTCAAAATTTGACATGAAGTATCTCGGTGCTGCAAATTTCATTTTGGGCGTGGAAATTAAAAGAGATCGGAAAAAGAGGAAACTTTGGTTAAATCAGAGAAAATATGTGAAGACAATATTGCAGAGGTTTAATATGCAGGAATGTAAATAGGTCAAGGTCCCTATTCCTGTTGGTTTAAATTTATCTGCAGATCAGTGTACCAAGACACATGAAGAGGAGGAGGACATGTCTCGTGTTCCATATGTGAGTGCAGTTGGAAGTTTTATGTATGCAATGGTTTGTACTAGACTGAACATTGCACATGTAGTGGGAGTTTTGAGCAGGTATATGTCAAAACCATG
>JASDQU010735772.1:76853-95547 GCA_032191745.1 Picea mariana | reverse complement strand
ATATGATTCTTGATTACATCATTTTCCATCAGGGAGTGACTATAAACTGGTCCATTAGGCAAAGGTGCACTGAGAGTTAGATCAATTGGATGCTTTACTTGGCAATGTGTCGGTACATTGATGGGTGAGGAGAATATGTATTCATACTCTTCCATGATTCCCTCCAGTTGCTTCTGCTGTAAAGAGAGGATCTATGTAGAGGTCACAGATGTGGTGATGACCTTCTGCTTACTGTAAGCACAGATCACAAAGAAGACGAACTTCCCGGTCTGTGAAATGACCTTAATTCATTGCTTAGCATAGATTAAAGAAATAATAGTTGGTGACTCTACATCTGGTATCGTGCACAATTGTCTACCCAAAGTAATAATAACACCGTGGGCTCTAGATTCATACACAACATGTCATTTCCACAGATATGTTTGTCCTAAAAGAACATTACAAACTTCAAGGGGAGAAATATCTCCCAATACCTCATCTTTAAAGGGATTGATGTCGTAGGGCAGATGACACTGTTGGTTGATGTGGAGATCTCTTCCTTGGCAAAGACAACCGATGGTGTAGGGATGTGAATGCGGTGTCATCAGCAGGTTGAACCGCTTGATGAACTCTGTTGAGATCGGGTTCTTCTGACTACCTCTATCGATAATGAAATGAAGCGGAGCTCCCTTTACCCACATATGTGAGTGAAAGAGGCATTCCCCTTCCTCTGGTTCTTCTAGTTCGCTTGGTTGGACTTTGGTGGTAGTGACAATGGCATTGGGTTAGACATCGATAATCTGCTTCCCTCCTTCTGGATTTGATTCAGAGTCAAAATATGCCTCTGAATCATAATTTTTTATCTAGGTCACCAGTGACTACTTGGAGCAACATTCTTCGGTGTTGTGCCAAGGGATTTTATGGTATTCACACCACTTTCCCATGTCCTTCTTCGACTTCTCATTACCCTTCTTGTGTTGCGGCTTGGAATGGTTGTCTTGAGAGTGGCCATATTTTCTCTGTCCCTTGTTTTGTGGGTTGGGGATGCCTTTGTCCTGCTTTGGCTGTGAGGAGTTTGCAGATCCAATCTCTTACCTCTTCTGCTTAAATTTCTGCTCAATCTTTACAACATATCTTTAAATCGTACCTAATGATGCAATGTCCAGAAACTCCATTTTTTTTTGAATGTATCTATGCATAAAATCATGGTATTTGAGAACGAGATGTCATTCAAATTCTTTGATATCCAATTTGGTGTGCAGGGTATGGAAAATATTGGTGAAATATGGTACTTTCTGGTCCCTTTCCTGACGTAGGGTGGTCCATATTATGTATTGGTCATCATAGATTCCTACAGGGTAGTACTATTCTTTAATGGAATCCCTAAATGAATCCCATGTGGGGGAAGCCAAAAATATTTCAGATTCCTCTATGGCCCTTTGCTCAGAGTAAGTATCCCACTAGTCCTTAACATGGGGAACGATTTTGAGGAGTGTAAAAGTAATATTTTCCCCATCGAAAAAATTGTGGACCAAAAAATATCCTTCGAGAAGATTCAATCATTTATCTACAACATCTGCATCTATCAGTCCTTCAAATAATGGAATATCAAAATTTAATTGTACCTTGAAGGGGGTTGCATGGCTTCTTGATGAAGATGCGTCTCCCGTGGGTAGCTGTCGAAGGATCTGTGCAAAGTTGTCCATCATTTTGTTCCTTTTTTGTGCAAGGGATTCCTTGAGAAACATTTTAAAAGGATATCCTACTCCATCATATTTATTTTCATCCCCCATGGTTTTTTTTCAGGCTCGGTGCAACTGATCTTGCAAAGGCTCGATTGGTTCGAGTCCCATCTTCTTGTACCCAGATCTTGTCAGCAACATGCATGAAGAAAAATAAATGAAGAGCAGATTGCTCTAATATCGTTGATGCAGATTTATGAGTGGAACAAAATGAATAATAGACTAAATACAATAAAACAAAGATACGAAGAAAAATAATAGATATCCAGTGAAAAATAACTTCTATTGAATAAATAAAATAATATGAAACTATAAAACTGTAGAACTGAAAACAAATTTCTCGAATGGTGGTAGCTATCTCTGAGAAGGATGTGGCTACTGCGCACATCCTTCTGAGCATAATGATTACAATGAGGCTCTAGAAGCCTTTTTAACATTAGTCATGAATTCCAAAACCCTACACATCCAAAAACCAAACCATAGGAGATGAAACACCAAACGTTATGTGGGCCCTGATTGGTAAGTTGGTACCTCAACTTCCCAGGGCTATAAATTTTGCATACGACCTTTGTTTTAGGCACGTGATATCCCATTGAAAGGTCTTTTCGATAACTATACATTATGTTTTCAAAATTTGACTCCATCTACAGTTTTACCGTGGCAATCCAAAAAAATTCTGTTTAGGGCCCCAAAACAACCTTGGAAGTACATAAAGATGTACTGACATGAAAACTTCCAAAATAAGCTAGTTTGATTAGGTGGGTGGCCACCAATATCTACTTGGAAGATGTGTATGGCTTCAAACAACCCCGAAAGTGTAGAACCCACAATTACAAAGAATTACAGAAGAACGTGCTGAACCAAAACTATCAAAAGGAGCTAGTTGGAATAGGTGGGTGGCCACCAATATCCACCTGGATCAGTACTAGACTGGACATTGCACATGTAGTGGGAGTTTTGAGAAGGTATATGTCAAAACCAAGGAAGGAGCGTTGGGCATCAGTAAAAATGGTTTTCAAGTATTTGCGTGGCACTACGAGCTATAGGTTGTGCTACCAAGGAAGACCAGGATTGGACAGAGTGTTGGACATACGTGGCTTTCTGGATGCAGACTGGGCTGGAGATCTGGATCATAGGATATCTACAAGAAAATATGTGTTTAACCTGTTTGAAGAAAAAATTAGTTGGATGAGAAAAAGACAGGCTGTAGTGGCACTTTCAACTACAAAAGATGAATACATGGAAACCACTCATGAAAGTAAGGAAGTAGTATGGTTACGAAGATTTTGTTCAGGTATTGGGTTGGCACAACAAGCTGTAAGGATAGATTATGATAGTCAGAGTGTAATTTTTCTGGCGAAGAACCCGACTTATCATTAAAAAAAAAAGCATATTGATATTCAATATCACTTTGTGAGAGACATGGTTGAAGAAAAGAAAGTGTTGTTGATGAAGGTGTACACTTTGAAGAATCTTGCAGATTCATTAATACAATCTGTGAGCACTGAGAAGTTCTCTTGGTGTAGAGGATCTATGGGCATTGCTGCCCTGGATTGTTGACTATGTAACCCTGTAACCCCTTGTATGCAAAGAAAAAAACAAGTGGGAGAATGTTGGGTATGTGTTATATTCTTTTTCCTTGGGAAACGTGCTGCATTTTTACCTAGTTTTTTGTTTCACCTCGATTTTTGTGTCCAGTGTTGGACAGTTTTTCGAAACATGGTTTTTTCAAATGGTTTTCTATTTCCGGTTAAGGAATTAGGGTTGTTGACTAATCAAGGTCATTGGTTTAGGGTTTTGGATGCCGCTGGATCCTATATGTATATTTTATTGTAAACAATGTATCACAATGAATCAATATAGAATATGTTGGTTTTCCAGTTTGGGTTTCCAGGGGAAAAATCTCTGTGTAATGTGTGTATTTTCCATTGTATATTTTTTGTTCTTTTACTGAAAATTTGTTCTTTTCTACATTTGGTATCAGAACTTTGTTGGCTTCAGGGGGATGCCTTTGTGGTCAAGGCTTTGGATCATGACTGTGATAAGACTTTTTATAGTGGGAGATCTGTGGTATTTTTTTTTTAGGCGAAAATAAATTGCGATCAGTTCGAAAATGGAGATCGAGAAGTTTAATGGGAAACATTTTGAGCTATGGAAGCTCAATATGGAAGATCTGTTGATGGAAAAATATTAGTGGATCGCGGTGGATCCAGGTACTGCACCTATAGGAACTTCAACAAATGACTGGAAAAAATTGGATCAGAAGGCGAAGAGCACAATCCCACTATGTCTCTTAGATTTAGTATTACTGAATGTGTTAGAGGAAGCTACAACCAAAGATTTATGGGATAATTTGGGGAATTTATATCAGTCTAAGTCCCTAATAAATAAAATATTCCTAAAAATAAGTTGTATAACCTGAGGATGAGAGATGGAGACTTAGTGGCATAGAATTTGAACACATTCAATACTATGGTAAGTCAGTTAGTATCCGTTGAGATTAAAATTTTAGATGAAGATAAGTGTATCAGTTTACTGTGCTCTTTACCAAACTCGTGGGATAGTCTAGTTGTGGCCATAGGTAGTAATACAACTACCTTGAAGTTTGATGAAGTGTTCTCATCATTGTTGCCGGAGGAGATGAAATGAAAGAACATGGAAGGACAAAGCACATATGTATTATTTACAAGAGGATGCTCCCAGGAAAGAAATAGATCTAAGTTCTCAAGCGGGAGATATAAGTCTAAGGGAAGATTTATGTCTCCCAATTTTTTTTTAAAGGTATGTTGGAGATGTGGAAAAGAAGGGCACTACAAGAAGAAATGTAGATTCGAAGTTGAGAAAAAGAAGGGATATGAAGAATATCCTTCTACAGAAGAAAAGACCTCCAAGGAAGAAGGAGGGGATGTATACGTGCCTTATTCAATCACACATGCATATCATGATGCATGGTTGGTTGACTCAGGTGCATCCTTTCATATGAATCCCCATAGGGAGTGGTTCTGTGAATATGAAAGGTATGATGGAGGTAATTTTTACCTAGGTGATGACTCGACAACCTGAATCATAGGCAGAGGAAAAGTCAAGTTGAGGATCATAGATGGAAGGATTAGAAAAATAACTTGTGTTCTTCACATCCTAGGATTGGACAGAAATTTGATTTATGTAAGAAAAATGGACGATGCAGGGGTAAAAACAATATTTGAAAAGGAAACCTGCAGGAGGGTTCGAGGAGCAATGGTGTTGCTGAAGGGATTTTAGTTTGGAATTCTATATAAGCTGCAAGGAAGCACTATTAGTGATGGGTGAAATAGTTCCATTGTTCCTGATATTAGAGTTGAAGAAGAAATAAATCCTATAGTCTCTAGATAAAAGGTTATGTTGTGGCATCAAAGAGTGGGGCATATCAGAGAGAAGGGTCTTCGACTACTACATGGTCAAGGTATGTTTAACTGCTCTCTGGATTTTGATTTTTGTGAACATTTTGTATATGGGAAGAAGAATCGAGTAAGATTCCCCTATGGTGCAACAAGGGTAGAAGGAATTTTACAGCTAGGTCATAGTGATGTGTTTGGACCTATGTTAGTTCCATCATTAGGAAAATATGTGTACTATGTCTCATTTATAAATGACTTCTCGAGGAATACTTGGATATATTTCCTTAGGAATAAATCTGAAGTCTTTGACATGTTTAAAGGGTTTAAGGCTCTTGTTGAGAATCAACAGAGAAAAGAATTAAGGTGTTGAGGACAGATAATGGTGCAGAGTTATGTGGGAATGAATTTGAAGAATTCTATAAGAAGTGTGGTATAGAAAGGTGGAAGACTACTCCATATACACCTCAACAAAATGGAGTTTTTGAAAGGATGAACATGATGCTGATGGAAAAAGAAAGGTGCATGCTCAGTGGTGTCAGGTTAGGGCAAGAATTATGGGAAGAAGCAGTGGGTATTGCATGCTACCTAGTCAACACATCACCCTCATCAGCATTGTATTAAAAGACTCCAAAAGAGGTATGGAATGGTAAGAAACCTTCTCTGATACATCTCAAGGTATTTGGCTGTGAGGCCTATGTTCATGTTCCAAAGGAAAACAAGAGTAAGCTAGATAAGAAGGCTGAAAAATGTGTCTTTATTGGGTATAAATATGGTCTCAAAGGTTATAATATTTAGAACCCAAAAAATAAGTAGGTTGTGTATAGCCAAGATGTGGTATTTAGAGAAATGAAGGATGTTGTTAAACAAAAAGTCCTACCAAGTAAGGAAGAACCAGAGAAAATAGATTTTGATTTAAAGGATGATGAATCAAACTCTATAAAAGAATAGGAATAAGAAGAAGAACATCCTCATACTCCAGTATTGAGGATATCAGTTCGAGAAAGAAGGCTACCAGAAAGTTATACTCCATATGATTTCAATTCAAATTTTTATTTTCCTATTACGGATGATGATCCTAGAACTGTCAGGGAGGCAGTAGATTCATAGGATGGAAAACTTTGGAAAAAGGCCATGGATGAAGAAATGGAAGCCTTGGATAAGAATGAGGCTTGGGATCTAGTGGAGTTGATGACTAGAAGAAAACCCATTGGAAACAAATGGGTATTTAAAAATAAGTTGAATGCAGAAGGCAAAGTGAAGAAACACAAATCTTGATTAGTGGAAAAGGGTTATTCCAAGGTTGAGGGAATTTATTTTGGTGATATTTTTTCTTCTATTGCCAAGTTAACTTCTATACGATTTATTTTATCTGTTGTTGTTGCATTTGATTTTGAAGTAGAAAAGATGGATGTGAAGACAACATTCCTACATGGGGATCTGGAAGAAGAAATCTATATGAAGCAGCCAAAAGGCTTTGTTGTGAAGGGAAATAAGGAGATGGTATGCAAGATGAAAAAGTCAATGTATGGTTTAAAACAATCACCAAGGATTTGGTATCAAATATTTGATACTTATGTTAGAAAATATGATGTATAGGGGTGTACAAAGGTTCCTTATGTCATATTTAACAGTTTGAGGGTCAAATCATGTGTCAAGTCGACCTCCTGCAAACTCACCTGAAAGTTTGCAACGAATCAAGAAAGTACCTCATGCACTAATCACATTTCATTATGCTTTGGAAACGTGTCAAGGGACATCTCATTGTTTTCAGTGCCTTTAATGCATCATGTTCTTTAGGTTGGTTTCAAGAAACAAGTCTAGCAATTTGAATGAAGCATGTTGCCATTGTTTTGAAATATGGCACTACGAACTGGCTGTAGCCAATGAAAGTGGATTGAGTGCTTCCAAAAAAATCCCAGTCTAGTTCATGAGACACCAGCTGAAGTTTCAGATACACCAGCCTGACCTAATTCGTCATTTGGGAGAAAAGTTGAAATCATCACCTACAGGAAAGTTCGCAATGCATGTTGTCAAAGGTGCTACAAACTCTAACAATATGATAAATCTGAGTTGTAGGAGAGATACCACCTATATAAGGGGGTTCAAATGGTTTCCTAAGAGGTATTTGGATATGAGGGACATGTGTTCCATCACCAGATCAAACATAATGACCTATTTCAAAAGGAAGTTATCGCAATAGACAAGATCCAAAAAAATAGGATCTAGGTGGATTTTCTATTTCACCTTGTTGTAACAACTCCTAGATAAAAGGGAATCCAATGAAACCACTTGGGATTAAACCTATTTAGAGTAGGAAGGAATGATACACTATATATAGGAGTTTTTTGGTTGAGGAAGGGGTTCAACTCATGATCCAAGAGAGGAGAGAGATTGTGGAGCAGTTTAGTTGCTTATTTGTAATCTCGAGGGTCTGTTTGTAATCACATTTCTTCCATTGAAGATTCATGAAGTTGTTTATCAGATGTTGTTTTTATTTGTTGTCATTTTAGCTTATATTCTTGCTTAAATAGATTGCAGTCTTTGAGGATCATATCTTCCATTGATTGATGGATTCATGAGAAATATAGGATCTGTTGTAGCTTTCCTATTAATCATTGTTCATTTTTTAAGAACTCTTTAATATGTTTGCAGAAAGGATCTCTATCCCATGGATGTTCTTCCTTTTTTCATATTCTATATTCTTCTACCCATAATTATATATAACCTTTATCTGGTATACAATTTTATTGCCTATGATCTATAGGATGTTATGACTCCATGCCAAATTGAATGCCTTTGCAAACAGTCTGTTGCCCTCTCCCTTTATTTATTAGTCTTGTTGATCCACTCATGTATAAACTTGTTTTAATCATTTATATTCGGATGGGTACTGGGCATGTCCCTAAATAAGTCTAAGAACAACTCTTGGTGCCAACATTTTTGGCACCATTTCCAGAGAAAGGAGAGGAATTATATCTTCCCTAGGAGAACACCATAGCATAGATCCAGTCTTTGTTGGTGAACAAGGGTTGATTACATAGTTTGGACTGCGATCATTCACCTGGCGACTCCACTCCATGAAGGAAGAATATGTTGGAAACACTTATAGTTCAGAATTTCATATGAAATGGAAGCTATTATGGCTCGAAGGTATGCATTGTGTGACTTCTCTTATATACCTGGCTTTCCAAATATTGTACTTGATAGAGAAGTATGGGAACATTTCCTTCTGAGGTTTGGGGGACACGAGCATGATCATCCTGGTGAGAACTTGTTGGATTTTCACGAGTGTATTCATAGGCTAAATATTGATCACAAGGATATTCTTATTAAAATGTTTAAATTTTCTTTGGAAGGACATGCTCGTGAGTGGTGTAGAACCTTGCATGTTGCTAGCATTCATTCATTGAAATATTTTCTTACTAAATTCAATGGTTATTGCAAACATAGGTATTATGTTGATCTCATTTATGAGGAATGTTGTATGGATTTTGATATTTTATATAAAACATCTGCCAATTTTAAAGATCAGGGTGCTAGTAGTGAATAAATTGTTGACAAAGTAATTGTTCCTCACAATCCTCAACAATTTTCCAATGTTTTTCAAAATGATATACTTTTCCAAGTAATTGGAATAAAAGCAAATAATCATACAAATGCAATTGGAAGTAGTCAGGAAACTGGAAATATGCAAAGACAATCCAAACTTCATCTAGAACAACATGAAAAAATAGTTTTCCTCGATCCAATGGTAGCTGATTTGGAGGATTGTATCAGCCAGAGTTATGCACCTTTCAGCTCAGAACAAAAGGATAACATAATACTTAATGCAATAGATTTTGCACATGACTTGTCTTATATTCTAAATCAACTAGAGTTTCACCATGAGCTCCATGATCCAATAGCTATTTTAATGGATACAGTTTTTCAGAAGGCCCCTTATGTTGTAGCTTTGGGTTTGAAAAAAAATTGTAGTTGTAAGTATGAATTGTTGATGAATTTTCTATTGCAAAGGTTATATTATTTTTATGTTTTCATCTGGACTATACACGAAATTTGTTTTACTAGCCAAATGATTGCATGGCTTCACTGGAAATTTGATTATAGTTAATAAAAACATCTCAACTGGATATACTAGTGTAGGAATGTATATAAATAAGCTTGCCATGCAAGAATTTGGTTTGTAGTTGTTTTCAATTTGTAGTGAATGTTTTTTAGTTTTCAATAAATGATTAGAGGTGCTCTCAAGGAATGAACAACTCTCAAGGCATAAATATGGATACATATTAAAGAGATGGAATGGATAAGGCACTGGAACTACATGTTTTTGGAACCTCACAGGGAGGTCTCCATCCCCTATGGAGCCAGATGTTAGCACATATGATGTATAGGGTTGTACAAAGGTTCCTTATGTAATATTTAATAGTTTGAGGTCAAATCATGTGTCAAGTGGACTTGCTACAAACTCACCTGAAATTTTGCAGCGAATCAAGAAAATACCTCATGCACTAATCACATATAATTAGGCTTTGGAAACATGTCAAGGGATATCTCATTGTTTTCAATGCCTTTAATGCATCATGTTCTTAAGGTTGGTTTCAAGAAAAAAGTCTAACAATTTGAATGAAGCGGGCTACCATTGTTTTGAAATATGGAGCTGCGAATTGGTTGTAGCCAATGAAAGTTGATTGAGTGCTTCCAAAAAACTCTTAATCTAGTTTGTGGGACACCAACTAAAGTTACATATACACCATCCTGACCTAGTTCTTCGTTTGGGAGAAAATTTGAAATCATCACCTAGAGGAAATTTCGTAATGCACGATGTCAAAGGCACTGCAAACTCTAACAATATGATAAATCCGAGCTATAGGAGGGCTTCCACTTGTCTGAGGGGGTTCAAATGGTTTCCTAGGAGGTAGTTGGACATGAGGGACATGTGTTCCATCACCAGATCAAGCAGCATGACCCATTTCCAAAGGAATTTATCGCAATAGACAAGATCTAAAAAAATAGGAGCTAGGTGGATTTTCTGTTTCACCTTGTTGTAACAGCTCCTAAAGAAAAGGGAATAAAATGAAACCACTTGGAATTCGACCTATTTAGAGTAGGAAGGATTGATACACTATAGATAGGACTTGTTTTTTTTAGGAAGGGGTTCATTTCATGATCCAAGAGAGGACATAGCTTGAGGATAAATTTAGTTGCTTATTTGTAAGCTTGAGGGCCTATTTGTAATCACGTTTCTGCCATTGAAGATTCATGAAGCTGTTTATCATATGTTGTTTTTGTTTGTTGTCATTTTATATTATCTTCTTGTTTAAATAGATTACTGTCTTTGAGGATCATAGTTTCCACTGATTAATGGATTCATGAGCAACAAAGGATTTATTGTAGCTTTCCTATTAATCATTGTTTATTGTTTAAGAACTCTTTAATCTGTTTGCAAAAAGGATCTCTATACGATGGATGTTCTACCTTTTTTCACATTCTCTATGCTTCTACCCATAATTATATATAACCTTTATCTAGTATACATTTTGATTTCCAAGTTGGTCTGTAGGATGTTATGACTCCATGCCCAATGGAATGCCTCTACATACAATTTGTTTCCCTCTCCCTTTATTTCTCAATCTTCTTGATACACTCAAGTATAAACCTGTTTTAATCATTTATATTCTGATGGGTACTGGGCTTGTTCCTAAAGTAGTCTAATAACAACTCTTGGTGCTAACAACTTACATGTTGGGACTTGGCCTCACAAGAATAAAAAAGGATCACTGTGTGTATTTTAAATTAATTGGTGATCATTTGATTTATTGGGTCTTGTATGTGGATGAAATGTTGCTGATAGGAAACAAAAAGGAGATTATCCAAGATTTGAAAACTTAGTTTTCCTCTAAATTTGACATGAAGTATCTCGGTGATGCAAATTTCATTTTGGGCATGGAAATTAAAAGAGATCGGAAAAAGAGGAAACTCTGGTTAAATCACAGAAAATATGTGAAGACAATATTGCAGAGGTTTAATAAGCAGGAATGTAAATCAATCAAGGTCCCTATTCCTGTTGGTTTAAATTTATCTGCAGATCAGTGTCCCAAGACACATGAAGAGGAGGAGGACATGTCTCGTGTTCCATATGCGAGTGTAGTTGGAAGTTGTATGTATGCAATGGTTTGTACTAGACCGAACATTGCACACGTAGTGGGAGTTTTGAGCAGGCATATGTCAAAACCATGGAAGGAGCATTGGACAATAGTAAAAAAGGTTTTCCGGTATTTACGTGGCATTGCTACCTATGGATTGTGCTACCAAGGAAGACTAGGATTGGACAAAGTGTTGGACATACATGGATTTTTGGATGCAGACTGGGTGGAGATCTGGATCGTAGGAGATCTACAAGTGGGTGTGTGTTTAACCTATTTGGAGGAGAAATCAGTTGGATGAGAAAAAGACAGGTTGTAGTGGCACTTTCAACTACATAAGTTGAATACATGGAAACCACTCATGCAAGTAAGGAAGCAATAAAGTAAGGAAGTAGTAAGCAGTAAGGAGAAAATATTGTGTTTAGGTATTGGGTTGGTACAACAAGATATAAGGATAGATTGTGATAGTCAAAGTGCATTTTTTCTAGCGAAGAACCTGACTTATAATTCAAAGACAAAACATATTGATATTCAATATCACTTTGTGAGAGACATAGTTGAAGAAAAGAAAGTGTTGCTGATGAAGGTGGGCACTTTGAAGAATGTTGCAGATTCATTAACAAAATCTGTGAGTACTGAGAAGTTCTCTTGGTGTAGAGGATCTATGGGAATTGCTGCCCTGGATTGTTGACTATGTAACCCTGTAACTCCTTGTATGCAAAGAAAACAACAATTGGGAGAATGTTGGGTATGTGTTATATTTTTTTCCTTGAGAAACGTGTCGCATTTTTGCCTCATTTTTCACGTCACCTCGATTTTCATGTCCATTGTTGGCAGTTTTTTTGGCACATGGTTTTTCTCGATGGTTTTCTATTTCCGGTTAAGGAATTAGAGTTGTTGACTAATCTAGGTCATTGGGTTAGGGTTTTGGATGCCACTGGCTCCTATATGTATATTGTATTGTAAACAATGTATCACAATGAATGAATATAGAATATGTTGGTTTTCCCAGTTTGGGTTTCTAGGGGAAAAATATTTGTGTAATGTGTGTATTTGCCGTTGTATCTTTTCTGTTCTTTTATTGAAAATATTTTTGCAGTAAAATATTGTACAAGGTTAAAATATACACCATGTGCTTGGGAATACCTATGTGTTGTGGAAGAAGTGAGTTTTTAGGCCCGTGACCATTCTCTTCAGGTGAGATATTTGTTGCCGAATAAATGGGTTGTTATGCCCATGAGAATTCTTTCTAGGAGAGAGATTTGCTGGGAATTCTCGCTTGGTGTGCTGGGAATTAATTGCAGTGCTCTAATACTTCTTGTCCGGCTTGTTGCTAAAGCCATAGAAGGGAAGTGGTGCAGTCAAAGGACTATTGAACATAGAAGGGGCACACTTCCTAGGGTGGGACATGCATGTGGGGAATGAGGGACTGTGCACTAGTTATAGCATTGGGCACATTGGACTGAGAAATTTTGTTGTTTATCATACCTTAGCCTGGAATTATGATTATTTTTCCATGGTGGAGTTTAATCCCTAGCTCGAGGGTGACCTGTTACTGAAATTTTATGATAAAGAGAGTCTATGGCTGGGAGGAACGTCTAATTTCTATGCGTAGTTGGTGACTTTTCATAAAATATAAGTTTCCTTTATGTGCTTGTCTCATTTACCGTGTGCTTAATTATCTATGTTTGATATGGGTTTAATTCTTGTATGATGTTGCATATAAGTAGTTGATGGTATTTTGTATAATGTTGTTTGCAACAGGAAGTACTTTGTGTGCACAAGCGACTGGATTCGCTTGTATGCACAGGGAAGCAGTCCCCACACACAAGGAATATACAATTTGCATCTGATGCCATAATGGATGTGCACACAATAGTGATCACATGTTCAAAATAGAATACACACATAATAATTTTGTGTTCTTAGCATGTTTTTTCTCACATATGTACTGTGTTACTTCTGTTGTTATAAGTTGTGTTAGATAAGGAAAGTTAATGTTGCATGATCCAACTTGGACTCATGCGCGTTATTTTAAGTATTTATGTGTGGATAATGTTATAAAACATAATTTGTGCATTAGACTTGTAGAGTAGCGTTTCTGAGTAGTGAATCAGGGACATTACATTATGGTATCAGAGTAGTTTGGAAATGAGGATGTTACAAAGTGGTATTAGAGTAGTTTGGTAATGGGGATGTTAAATTATGGTATCAGATTAGTTTGGTAATGGGGATGTTACATATTGGTATCAGATCTCCAGTTTCAACACTAAGCCTATGTGGGTTGGGTTAACAGAGTTAACTAAGTACTGTAGTAGGAAAAAAAGAGTGCAGATGGGCGCATTAAACTTTAGCACTACATGGTGCAGAGTTGGTGGTGCACAAGAAAATAATGGTGCACGAGTTTTCACACTAAATTGGGATTGCTAAGATTCTGAAAGGATTCTGGAAAATTGTGAATCTTGCACAATAATAATGGCGCACTGAAAGGATTCTGACAAATTTTTCATGAATTTCATAAGATTGTCACATTAATTAGTCTAGCAAATCTTGTTGTCTACACATTTTGTAGAATTAACAAAAATTGGTTCATACAAAATCAACGTAGAGATTAAAAGCATGGAAGGTGCACAGAGAAAAGCATGGAAGGTGCACATAGAACCTTCAGTCATGATGAAGAAATGAGAAGGTTGTATGCTGGTATGGGTATTGAAGATACTAAATCCAATTTATATAGGGAAGGCATAGAGGAGAGCATGAACTTGGTAGAAATCATAAAAGTTTGCGAAAGGATGTCCAAATCTATAAAGTTGATAATGATAGGCTTATGAAAGCCAAGGAGGAGAAATATGGCTTCAACATCAATTTGCTACAAAGCTTGGACAAAATTGAGAAAAATATGGATAAGGAGACCGATTCAAGCAAATCAGGAAGACACAAGTCTCATGATGAGGGAAGAAAAATAACAAATGTTGATAGACATCTCCATCACTCTCCAAGATATTCAGCTGGGAGAGCACGCAGTAGTTCGATACCATCTCCTATCAATAGGCATAAGAGAAGGATTGGGGTAGACAAACTAAAAGGATAAGTGAACAAAATCAAGCCTCCTACCTTTTATGGCGAGCATAAGAAGAATGAGGATGCATAGACATGGCTGTTGGGTATGAGTAAATACTTCCAGATGCATAATTACTCTGCATAGACAGAAGGAAGAATTTCCATCTATCATCTTAAAGGATAAGCATCAATGTGGTGGGATCAGTTCGTGCAAGTGAAACACATCGATGAGAAGAAGGTTACTTGGAGGGAGTTCAAGAGGTATTTTCAAAATAAATACTTAACCAAGCGATGCTATGAAAAGAAAATGAAGGAGTTCTTTGACCTTAATCTTGGAAGTATGACAATAGATGAGTATGAAAGAAGATTTTTACAATTTCTGAAATATGTCACATTCATCAAGGATGAGCAACTTAAAATTCAGAGGTACCTAAGTGGTTTTCCCTCATTTATCAGTGACAAGATATAATATGATGACCCCAAGACCATGGAGGAAACCACAAGGCACACTAAATGTCCTTATGATCAACAAAGGGGAAGACCGACTTTACAAAAATATTGGGAAGACAAGATGAAAATAAAGGTGGAACAAAGGAAGAAGGGGACTAAGCCACCATTTATAAGAAATCCTGCGCAAGGATAGCCAAATCCCAAGGAACCTAGAATGACTGAGGCAGTGGGGAAAATACCAAGGAAACAACCTATTCAATGTTGGGGTTGCGACATAGAGCATATGTATAGATATTTCCCTCAAAGAGGTGAGAAAGTGAGGATTGTACATAGTGTACAACAAGTCGCGACAGTTGAAGACATGGGCATAAATGTACCAAGGATCTACACAACCCTGGATAACAAGAAATCTAAGTTCTATTCGCATGTGATTGAAGTGAAAGGTAAGATCAATGGCCAACCCATTTCTACTTTGATTGATTAAGGAGCTAGTCATAGTTATCTAGATCCTAATATGGTATAAAGATTCCAACTGCTGAGAAGCATGCTTGGAAAATCTTGGTTGGTGAAGTAAGCTACAGGGGTAAAAGGGAAAATTACTGAGATGGTTAAGGCATGTTTGATGGACATGAATGTACTATGCACAAAAGTTGATTTGAATATCATACATTTGGGCTCTTATGACTTCCTCATTGGTATGGATTGGATGGACCAAAACCATGTTGTTCTAGACTGTTACAATAAGGAATTTACTTGCTTGGATGAGAAAGGAATCTGAAGAACAGTTCAAGGAATTCCAAGAGCTGTAACTATCATATAATTTTCAGCCTTGCAATTGAAGAAAATATACATGAAAGGATGTCAAGTGTTTTCAACGCACATGGAGGAGGCACCTAAGGAAAAAATGCCAAGTGTGGAAGACTATGTAGTACTGAAAGAATTTGAGGATTTCTTTAAATAGATGCCAGGGTTTCCACTTAAAGAGATATTGATTTCTCTATAAATCTGATGCCTAGAGCAGCTCGTGTATCCAAGACTCTTTATAAGATGAGTACACCGAAGTTTATGGAATTGTAGATGCAACTTGAAGAGCTTTTGAAGAAGGGGTATATACGCCCGAGTGTATCACCTTGGGGTGCCCCAATATTATTCGTGAAGAAGAAGGATGGTATGCTAAGACTTTGCATTGAATTCAGACTGTTGAACAAAGTAACAGGAAAGAACAAGTATCCTTTGCCAAGGATAGATGACCTGTTTGATTAGTTGAGGGGTGCACATATATTTTCAAATATTGATATCCAGATATAGATATCACCATGTGAGAATTAAATAAGAATACATCAACAAGACTTCCTTCAAAATGAGGTACAAACATTACGAGTTCACAGTGGTGCCTTTCGGGTTGTCAAATGCACTAATTGTCTTCATGTGTTTGATGAATGGAGTTTTATGAAAGTAATTAGATAAGTTTGTCATTGTATTTCTGGATGGCATACTTATTTACTCAAATTTAGAATAAGAACACGAGAAACACTTGAGGTTGGTGCTACAAGTATTGAGGGAACATTGATTGTATGCAAAGTTGAGAAAGTGCTCATTTTACCAACAAAAAATTCATTACTTGGGTCATATCATTTCCAAGGAAGGAATAATTGTGGATCCGAAAAAGATAAAAGCCATTGAGGAATGTCAAACACTAAGAAATGTTGTAGAGGTGAGGTCCTTCATGGGACTTGCAGGTTATTACAAAATATTTATTGAAGGCTTCTCAAAAATTTCACACCCAATTACATCCTTGCAAAATAAAGGTGTGCAATTTGAGTGGACTTATGATTGTGAAAGGAGTTTCCAACACTTGAATTTACCAGTGCACCAATACTAAGGATTGTTAATCCAGATGAAGAGTTCATTGTTTGTACACATGCATCAAAGGAAGGGATCAATGGATTCCTTAGTTAGAATGGGAATGTGGTGTGTTATGAATCCAAGAAGATGACAGAGCATGAGAGACTCTATGCTACTCATGACTTAGAATTGGAAGCTATAGTGCATGCCTTGAAGATGTGGTGACACTATCTCATGGGTAAAATATTTGAGTTGAGGGCATATTATAGTGGTCTGAAATATCTGTTTGGACAACCAAGTTTAAATGCCAGACAAAGAAGAGGGTTATAATTCCTCAATGAATATGAATTTGATATCAAGAACATCAAAGATAAAGAGAACAAAGTGGCTAATGCACTCAACATTAGGGTATATGAAATACATGCTACAACCACTAGCATGTACAAGTAATATTTGAGTGATGACATTTAGAGGCTACAAAATCATACTAGCGTTATGTAAACATAAAGACGAATTTACAAAAAGGTATGCCACAATAGAAATTGGAATGTTATGAACTAAAAGAGGATGGAATCCTCATGTATAGGTGTAGAGTGTATGTGCCAAATGTTCAAGAGTTGAAAAATATGTTATTGTCAGAGATGCATAAAGTTCCTTATGTAGGACATCCAAGCTACCAGAAGAAAATTGTCGCAGTAAAAAAGAAATACTTTTGGCCAGGCATGGAAAAGGAGGTTGTTGATTTTATTGCTATACGCTTTGAATGTCAAAAGGTGAAGGTTGAGCACATACATCCAACTAGTTTTATAAAACCTTTTCCCATTATTGAGTGGAAGTGGGAAGTTGTAACCATGGATTTCATTACTAAGTTTCCTAGGACTACTAAGCAACATGATTCTATTATGGTAGTAGTGGACATGCTTATTAAAGCTTCCCATTTTATTCTAGTGAAGTTAGCGCACAAGGAAACTGACATTGCTGAAATATACATACGAGAAATTACTAGGGTGCATGGTATACCTAAGACAACTCTGTTTGAAAGAGAATCCAAGTTCACATCGAAGTTTTGGAGAGTGCTTTTCAAAGTATTTGGGACAAATCTGAACTTTAGCGCAACATATCACCCTGAGACAGATGGAAAAATAGAGAGGGTGAATCAGGTGATTGAATATATGCTCAAGATGTATGTGATGGATAAATCATCAAAATGGGAAAACTACCTTCACTTGGTGTAGTTTTCTTACAACAATGAGTATCAAGCATCTTTAAAGATGAGCTGATTTGAGGCACTTTATGGTAGAAAGTGAAACACGCCTGTGAGTTGGGATAATCTAGCAGACTGTACAGTGGTTGAGCCAGATCTGCTTCGAGAAATGGAAGAGAAGATGGTGAAGATAAGGAAAAATTTTAAGGCTTTCCACGATAGGAAGAAAAGATGCATAGAAAAAGGAAGAACCCACATGGAGTTTAAAGTGGGAGATCATGTGTTCTTGAAAGTAAAATAAAAACACAATTCCCTGAAGTTTGGAAATTGTTCTAAGTTGGAAGCACATTACCGTGGACCATTTTAAATCCTAGAGAGAATTGGTCATGTCACATATATGCTATCATTTCCTGCACCCTTGTGTATTCATAATGTTTTCCATGTATCATTTTTTAAAAAGTATGTACCTGATGCTAATCATATTATTGTTTGGAATGCGATTCAAGTGGATCCAGAAGGAGATTTTCGAGTGCGACCAATTTGCTTATTGAATCGAAAAATAAAATAGTTCTGGAACCAAGTCATGGAGCTAGTAAAGGTTCAATGGACCTGGTATGTTCCTGAGGATGTAACTTGGGAGCATTCAAATGCTACGCGGGCATAGTATCTGTTGGACAACTGAGAGGGGGGGTGAATCAGTTGTCATCGTGCTTAAACAATTATGCTTCTTTTAAAATCTTTACAAGGCACTCAATGATGATCACAATAATGAAGGGAAATAAACAATGGCACATTCAACATCAATCACATATATGAGAAACACAAAGACAGATATTTCCCAAGGAAACCCATACAGGGTAAAAACCTCTTCTTATTTATATGATAAGTATTATT